>SJYT01048568.1:458771-623900 GCA_006410635.1 Cephalophus harveyi | reverse complement strand
AAAGTCCAGTACTTTGGCCACCTCATGCGAAGAGTTGACTCATTGGAAAAGACTCTGATGCTGGGAGGGATTGGGGGCAGGAGGAGAAGGGGACGACCGAGGATGAGATGGCTGGATGGCATCACTGACTCGATGGATGTGAGTCTGAGTGAACGCCGAGAGATGGTGATGAACAGGGAGGCCTGGCGTGCTGCGATTCATGGGGTCGCAAAGAGTCGGACACGACTGAGCGACTGAACTGAACTGAATTATTTGTTTGTTTTTGATGCTCTGCAAAGAGATTTTTAAATTTCACCAAATATTTGTTACTGATATGTCAATAATAAAATTGACTTTTGTATATTAACCTTGAATTCTCTGAGCTTGCTAAACTCACTCATAAGTTCTGCAGTTGTTTGCTAAATTTCCTAGAATTTTTCACATAGTCATGGCACCTGAGAATAGATGGAATTTTACCTTTTCTTTTCATATCTACATGCAATAAGAATGGTAAGAGAGAATGTCTTTCCTTTATTTTTAATATTAGTAGTAAAGTGCTCAATATTTCACCCCTAAATATGATTTTTGCTATAGTGTTTAATAAATAGCTTTACCTTTTCTTACTAGACTGCTGAATTTTTATCATGGGTAGATATTCATCTTTGTGAAATGTCTTTTCTTCATGGTTTATTTTTCTTCTCAGTTGGGTAAATGTGGTGAATTACACTGTTGGAATTTCAAATGTTAAACCAAGTTTGCATTTCTGGAATAAACCCTACTTGGTCATGATGTGTTGTCTTGTTTTATATATTGCTAGAATTGATTTTGTTAATATTTTGTTAAGAATTTTTGGACCTGTGTTATATGGATTTTAGTAATTCTATTTCTTTCTCTCTCTTTTTAGAATGTCTGTCAGATTTTAGTGTTATTATTTTATAAATGACTATCATAAAAGAAATTTAGAAGCATTTCCTCCTCCTCTGGTTTCTAAAAAAATTTATGTCAAGATTAGTGTTATATCTTCCTTAAGTATTTGAAGAATTCACCAGTGATACTATGTAAACCTGGAATTTTCTTTGAGGGAAGTTTTTAAAAATTCTTTAGCCCTACATCAATAGAGAACATTATTTGTTTGTGTGTTTGAAGGAGGGTTTTTATTTTTCAATTGGTTATTCATTTTTTTCAGTCTTTTATCTAATAAAACTCTACTCTACTGAGGTGGAATGGTCTCAAACTTCCCCTACCTTATTCTCTGACATTCAAAACCAATGGAGTACAGAACACATCAAAACCTATAGTCTCCAACAGGCCCTGCTACTCTGTCTCTCTCTGCTTCAATCTTCATCTATGTGTTTCCACGTATTGTCTATTCCTTCCAGGATAAATGTCTTATTAATGTGTCAACCTTTACCCTGTCATTTCATTAAAAAAACATAATCTCCCAAAAATATACAGAGGATGCCAAGTCTTAACTGCCTTAAAAAGCAATACTCACAGACTTGAGTATCACGGCAAATAGATGGGGAAACAACAGAAACAGTGACAGACTTTATTTTTTTGGCTCCAAAATCACTGCAGATGGTGACTGCAGCCATGAAATTAAAAGACGCTTGCTCCTTGGAAGAAAACCTATGACCAACCTAGACAGCATATTAAAAAGCAGAGACATTACTTTGCCAACAAATGTCCATCTAGTCAAAGCTATGGTTTTTCCAGTAGTCATGTATGCACGTGAGAGTTGGACTATAAAGAAAGCTGAGCACTGAAGAATTGATGCTTTTGAACTGTGGTGTTAGAGAAGACTCTTCAGAGTCCCTTGGACTGTGAAGAGATCCAACCAGTCCATCCTAAAAGAAATCAGTCCTGAATATTCATTGGAATGACTGATGCTGAAGCTGAAGCTTCAATACTTTGACTACCTGATGCGAAGAACTAACTCATTGGAAAAGACCCTGATGCTGGGAAAGATTGAGGGCGGGGGAAGAAGGGGACGACAAGAGGATAAGATGATTGGATGGCATCACCAACTCGATGGACATGAGTTTGAGCAAGCTCCGGGAGTTGGTGATGGACAGGGAAGCCTGGTGTGCTGCAGTCCATGGGGTCACAAAGAGTCAAGACACAACTGAGCAACTGAACTGAACTGAACTGATACAAGCAATTTTTAATGAGGTTTTTTTTTTCCACTTTTTAAAATTGTTGTATAATTGCTTTACAATGTTGTGTTAGTTTCCTCTGTACAAGGAAGTAAATCAGTTACATGTATGTGTATACTCCCTCCCTCTTGGACCTCCCTCCCCTCAACAACCATCCCACACCTCTAGGTCACCACAGAATACCAAGCTGAGTTCCCGGTGTTATACAGGAGGGTCCCCACTAGTTATCTGTTTTATACATGATAATGTACATATGTCAATCCTAATCTCTCAATTCATCCCACCCTCCCCTTCCTCTCTGTGTCCACATGTCCTTTCTCTATGTGTCTCTGTTCCTGCCCTGCAAATAGGTTCATCTGCACCATTTTTCTAGATCCATATATATGTGTTAATACACAATATTTGTTTTTCTCTTTCTGGCTTATTTCACTCTATATGACAAACTCTAGGTCAATCAACATCTCTATAAATGACCCAACTTCATCATTTTACAGGCAATTTTTAAATTGCTACTGGTGCTGTATTTCTGAATTAGTGAAAACAGGGGGATAGGGAAAGTGTGTCCCTACTTTTATGATGGTGGGTCTATGCTATTTCTATGTCTTCCTTCAGTTCAGTTCAGTCACTCAGTCATGTCCAACTCTTTTCAACCCCATGGACTGCAGCATGCCAGGCTTCCCTGTCCATCACCAACTCCCAGAGCTTGCTCAAACTCATGTCCATCGAGTCGGTGATGCCATCCAACCATCTCATCCTCTGTTGTCTCCTTCTCCTCCCACCTTCAATCTTTCCCAGCATCAAGGTGTTTTCCAATGAGTCAGCTCTTCGCATCAGTTAGCCAAAGTATTGGATTTTCAGCATAAGGATCAGTCCTTCCAATGAGTATTCAGGACTGATTTCCTTTAGGATGGACTCGTTGGATCTCCTTACAGTCCAGGGGACTCTCAAAAGTCTTCTCCAACACCACAGTTCAAAGAATCAATTCTTCGGTGCTCAGCTTTCTTTATAGTCCAACTCTCACATGCATACATGACTACTGGAAAAACCATAGCTTTGACTAGATGGAAATTTGTTGGCAAAATGATGTCTCTGCTTTTTAATATACTGTCTAGGTTGGTCATAGGTTTTCTTCCAAGGAGCAAGCGTCTTTTAATTTCATGGCTGCAGTCACCATCTGCAGTGATTTTGGAGCCCAAGAAAATAAAGTCTTTCACTGTTTCCATTGTTTCCCCATCTATTGGCCATGAAGTGATGGGACCAGATGCCATAATGTTAGTTTTCTGAATGTTAAGTTTTAAGCCAACTTTTTCACTCTCCTCTTTCACTTTCATCAAGAGACTCTTTAGTTTTTCTTCGCCTCCTGCCATAAGAGTGGTGTCATCTACATATCTGAGGTTATTGATATTAGAGAGGTTAATTGGAAAGCAAGAGAAGCCAGGCCTGGGGCAGCTATAGCTTGCCAGAAGCCATTCTAAACTGGAAGTTGTCCAGCTGATTTCTTTGAGAGCCTATGTTACTTTGCTCTGCAGACTCCGTGCTGCTGGCACTGAGGAAGAGAGTGGCATCCAACACACAATAGTTTATTTTTCCCTTCTTTCTGTTGACATTCTACCCCAGTAATTGCTGAAGTATATCCATTCACCATTCCTGATTGTTCTTTAGGGGAAAATGGTCAACATGTCCACAATTCAAATGGAAACCAAGTGATCATTCCTCCCCACTACATCAGAAATGAGGCCTTCCCATTAAGAATCAGAGAAGATGGTCTCTTCAAGCATAACTCAGGTTCTCCTAGGAAAAGGTCATCCCCTAAACCTGCAGAGGAACTACAGGGGCTCTGGGGGGCTCAGGCCAGGCTCCAGGGAAGGAAGAAGGACCAGTTCTTCCTTGTCTTCCGGTTCCACCTCCTGGCCTTACCTCTCCTACAGTAGCCACGTGGAAGCAGAGTTTCTTTTGAATGATTAGCACAGAGGAGACTCAGATCCAGACGTGCTATGAAGGCAGGACTGCAGGGGCCAGGCTACGCCCTGAGCCTGGGCATCACCAACTCCATTGCAAGGAAGACAGAAGGGCTACTCTATTCTTGCAGGGTCTGCACTGCTCAGTGAGGGGCCAGAGAGACCCACAAGCATGTTTACTGCATTTCACATGAGACTTTGGTCTTTCCTGTCGGGCCAAATGACAGGTGTATCAATTAAACTAGGATTCAGTTCCCTACCCACAAAATCCACATGCATATAGAGAGGTAGACAGACAGATAGACAAATATGTATTTTTTTATTGTGTCCTTTTTTGAATCCTAGCACATGCACTTTCATCTAAAGAGAAATTAAACTATAACCTTAGTAACAATATCAAAATTTTTAAAAAATGAAATACTTCAGAACTATTTTTTTCATTTTAATTATTCAGTTTATTCATACTAAAAGCAAAAACAGCTCAGCCATTTCTTCCACCCCACACTCACCCCCTGCCTCTGGCAACCATCAACACATTCTCTGTATCTAATAGCTTGTTGTTTATTTGTTTATTTATTTATTTATGTGATGCTACACGTAAGTGAGCATCACATAAGTGCTACACATGGTATTTGTCTTTCTCTATATGGCTTATTTCACTAAGCATAATGCCATAGAGATTCATCCCTGTTGTTGCAAATGACAGGATTTTATTCTTTTCCATGGCTGAATAGTATTCCATTGTATACATATACCATAACTTTTTTACCCATTCAGCCATTTTTTGATGGACACATAGGTTGTTTCCATGTTTTGGTTATTGTGAGTAACATTGGGGTGCAGATATCTTTACAAGTTACTGTTTTTCATTTCTTCGGATAAGTACCCAGAGGTAGGATTTCTGGATAATATGGTAGTTCAAAATTTTTTTTAGTTTTTTGAGGAACCTCCATCCTGATATCCATAGTGGCTGCACCAATTTACATCCCCACCAACAGTATAGGAGGGTTCTCTTTTCTCCACATCTACACAAACACTTGTTACTGTTAATCTTTTTGATAACAGCTGTTCTTAACAGGTGTAAGGTGATATATCATAAAGTTCTATTCACTCCATCTCATGATTACTAAAAAACTACTGGTTGGGTTTTTTTAAGAGTTTTCTCAAAAATAGACATGGACTAAAACAAACAGTTTTAATCTCAGCACTCAGAAATAATTACTGATGCTTCACTTCCAATCTTTTTTCTATGCATAGTTTTAAGTAAATTGGATCATACTGAATAATGGTTTCTACTGTACTTTTCTGCTTAATATTTCTTACGAGCTTTTCCTCAAGTTATTAAGAGTCTCTCTATAATCTCAATTTTGAGGGCTGCATTTTTCCATTTTTGTATTTCTATTTAATATTGATATATTAACCAATCCACTTTCAAGATACGTTATTTCTAACCTCCCACTATTCATACAATGCCATAATGAATAACCATGAATATGTCTTTATATTATTTACATCTGATATTTCCTTAGCATAAATTCTGAGACTCAGAAGTAATTAGTCAAAGAATGTGTACATTTCAAAATGTTTCCTATCTGTTGACAAATTGAGGACGTTTAGAATCCTACCATGAGTATAAAATTTCACTCTTTTCCCCACATCCTTTAAGAACTGGGTCTTATATATTTTTTTAATGTTTGTCAATTTGATAGATGAAAGCTATTCTTATTTAATTCAGGGTGTTTGAACAATTTCAGTATTTAAATTATTACCCCCAAAATTTATTTCTAAAAGAATAGGGTCCTTGCCACCTGCTGTCTGGCCAGCTTGAAATGCTTGCAAAACCCTTTGGAGTTTTGACTCTTCATTACAAACCTGAGACTACAGTTCCTAGAGTTTTCCTATCACATCTCAACTGGCTTCTGTCACTTTCTTATATGTAATCCTTTGCATGCTCAGGCACTAAATTGTGTTGGACTCTGCGACTTTATGGACTGGGGCACACCAGTCTCCTCTGTCTATGGGATTCTCCAGGCAAGAACACTGGAGTGGGTAGCCATTTCCTCCCCCAGAATATCTTCCTGACCCAGGGATCGAAACCATCTCCTGTATCTCCTGCATCTCCTATTGCAGGCAGATTGTTTACCGCTGAGCCACCAGGGAAGCCCCAGTTACGTCTGCTGTTAGTCACTCAGCCGTGTCCTTCTCCTTGCAATCCCATGGACTGGGGCCTGCCAGGCTCCTCTGTCCATGGGATTCTCCAGGCAAGAATACTGGAGTGTGTTACCATTTCCTTCTCCAAATTACATCTGAAAAGACCATATTTTCAAATAACCTCATGGTCACAGGTCTTGGGGATTGGGACCTGAACATATCTATTTGGGCAGACAGCATTCCAGAGCAGGGATCTAGCTCAGAACCTCCTTTGAGTTTCCACACATGACGGGTTCTCTCCAGTCCCATTGGGTGGACAGTGATTGCCCCGTTCCTGATAAACTTGATGAGAAATCAAAAAGAAATGGCTACAGAAGGAGGGAATTGTTTGTTTTGAAGAGTTGAAGATGAGCTTTTGTTTTTTGTTTTTTCATTTTCATTCCGCATTTGTTGTTCTGATTAAAGCAACTTGCTGATTTAGGGTGAACCCAGGCCAGAAAGTAGATGTCACATGTTGGTCAATACAACTCCCACATCGAGCAACTCTATCTGAACCCTCAGACTCTAGAGGGAGAGACGGACAAAAATCAATTCCAATGTAAGACAATACAACAAGCATTCATGAGAAACGTAAGCCAGACACCACCTGTGGCAGAGAAAGTTCTGAAAGACTCCAGAAGGGAGGAGGCATTTGACCTGGATGATGACAGATCAACCAGAAGCTGCCAAGTGCACCAAGAGGGAGGGGCAATTCCAGAAAGAAGAAACAGTGTTCAGGGCACGGACTCAGGCATGCATACAGGATTCGTATTGTCTGGGAGGGGCCTTCTCCCATATCCAGAATGTGGGGGCAGCCGCAGGGCTGGATCTGGTGTATTCAAATTGCAAGATCTTATTTAAGGAAAAAAATACAAAATAGGGATAACACAAAATGATAGGCAATGCTGAGCCGCTTCCCCCCAATAAGGGGCAGATAGCTAAGGGTACTTACTGCATAATTCCATTTGTAGAACGTTCTAGATCAATCAAAATCTCGAGTGATTAAAAAAAGATGTGGATGAAACTGGAGCCTATTATACAGAGTGAAGTAAGTCAGAAAGACACCAGTACAGTATATTAACACATATATATGGAATTTTAAAAGATGGTAACAACGACCCTATATGCGAGACAGCAAAAGAGACACAGATGTAAAGAACAGACTTTTGGACTCTGTGGGAGAAGGTAAGGGTGGGATGATTTTAGAGAATAGTATTGAAACCTGTGTATTACCATATGTGAAACAGATCACCAGTCCAGGTTCGACGCATGAGGCAGGGCACTCAGGGCCGGTGCACTGGGATGACCCTGAGGCATGGGATGGGGAGGGAGGTGGGAAGGGGGTTCAGGATGGGGAACACGTGTACACCCATGGCTGATTCATGTCAATGTATGGCAAAAACCACTACAATATTGTAAAGTAATTAGCCTCCAATTAAAATAAATTAATTTTAAAAATAAAATAAAGACAGCACACACAAAAAAAAGATTAATCACTGCCTGGGCAGGAACAGGCAAGGAGGTTGACATAAGGAGCAAGAGGAAAAAAGAAATGAATTTGAGTCAGTTGTAGTGAGGTGGATGAACCTAGAGCCTGTTATACAAAGTGAAATAAGTCAGAAAGAGGAAAACAAATATTGTGTGTGTGTGCACACGCATGTGTATATATGGAATCTTTAAAAATGCTACTGATGAATCTATTTGCAGGGCAGGAATAGAGGGGCAGACCTAGAAAGCAGACCTATGGACACAGCAGGGAAGGAGACGGGGGTGCGAGTGGAGACTAAAACGAGTGGCACTAAAACGGATACATCACCATGTGTAAAGCTGGTGGGGAACCATGTGTAAAACGGAGAGCTAGTGGGGAGCTGCTGTAGGGCACAGGGAACCCGATGGGTGCTCCGTGACAACCTAGAGGGGTGGGAGGGAGTTCAAGAGAGGGGACATGGGCATACCTAGGGCGGACTCACATTGTTGCACGCCAAAAACCAACACAACATTGTAAAGCAACTATCCCCCAATTAAAAAAAAAAAAACTTTAAAAGTTAAGGAGTGTCAGAAATGTTCTATAGCTCGATTGGGAAAGGGGTAGCTACACGCGTGTGTACATTTGTTGAAACTGACAAACTCTGCCTTTAAGTGTGTGCATTTCATTGTGTGTAAATTATATCTCAATGAAGATTTAAAATTAATTAATTAATTAAAATTTACCTACAAAAATTCATTTAGAAAAGAAATCACAACTAATTATAATTTTTTTAAGCTGACAAATATCACCAACACTGACACCTCCAGAAAAACAAGTCCTTTTTGCTTTAATTAACCTCCTGGTGTAAATACATCTATAATCTTTTTCCCTAGGTATTTTGGCTTTGTTCTGTCTTTGCACATGTCAATCATATCACAACAATTTCTTAATATCAGTGGTTGATAAAAAAAATTTTAATTATTGATAATTTAGAAAATGTCTCTCTGCTTCATAACCATTAATGTCCTCTCTGTTTTCAGGGTTGCTCCAAAACTTGGCAAAGTATCAAGTTTTTTCACATTTGGGTTGGGCAACTTGTGAGAATGTTCCACAGATTAGCTTCTGGCTTTGTGTATTTCAAACTTGGTTTCTCCTCCATACATTGGACGTCACAGGACACGTTCGTGTCATGACACAGCCTCTGATCCCAAACTTTCATGTCGCAACACGTCACATGTCACCTGTGAGTCGGCACAGTAGGTCATACCAGTTTCCCTGGAGGAGATTTCTACACCTGAATAACTGGCTATTACTTAACTATACATTGGAGAAACTGCAAGTCACATAACTATAAACCCAGACTAAGTGTATGCCCAGCTCATTCTTAGCCAGATCCCCTGGGGCCGCTCTGACAGTAAGAGATGGAGGGGTAGTACAGAAGTCAGAGAGAAAAGACAGAAACCTTGACTTATTGTAGTTAAAATATCTCACTTTTGCAAATTTTATAGAAATATACGGTCCTGCGAACAAATCACAAGGACCCCCAAAACTCCAGGCATACATTATTCCTACTTAGCAGACCCAGAGGAAAGAGAAAAACTTTGTACATCAAGACCGAGGGAGGAGCTCAGGTTGGCTTAGGGCACGTGGCCAGGGATGGCTGGATCTCGTCCCTGGGAACTCCACCACAACCCCAAGGAGGGAAGAGACAGATGAGTCTCAACACCAGAGGTGAAAGGAGGCCAAACGGAGATAATAGACACCACCTCACAAGGATTATCAAGATGAAGGCTAACCAACCGATCCCAACACCACAATTTCCATGCCAAGGCTCCCTTGCCATTCACACGATGCGGGCTTCCTGCAGATCTTGGACGGTGGGACCCCTGTCACCCACCTACACACCGAGGCAGGCTGCCACCTGCTCCCTGCAAGAGGCTACCTGGCTGCATCTGTGGGCACCGAGCCAGGCACTGGGCGTTCGTGGGCCGGGGAAGTTGCTGAGTCAAAGGGCCCCAGGCTGAGGCTCGGGCGGATCAGCCCGGCTTCTTTCACGCGGGCAGCAGAGGAGGATCCGGAGGCCGGCAGGGCAGCTGTGTGCGTTCAGTAATTGGAGATGATGAAAGAACATGCAGGGAGAATTCAGGAGCCAAATGCCTCTCCTAGAGGTGCATTTCAAGTGTCTGGGAATTGACCAGCCCCACTGCAGGCATTCCTGGGGGAGTTTTCCAGCAGAGGCTCCCCTAGATCTACCAGAGAGAAAGCGCTCAAGGCACTCCACCATCTGCCTCCACGGCTTCCAGCCTGGACACTCAGGCAGCCGTCTTGACCACTCTGAGCCTCAATTTCCTTATTCCTAAAATAGAAATTATCAATTTTATCTGCAATAAAAAGTTCCTGAAGATAGGTCTCATGAGGCTTTTCTTTTCTGAAGTCAGGTTTGGTAAACTAATATTACCAAAATCTTCCAAAATAATTTCTAATATCTCAGTATAAATGATTCACAGGGACTTTCCTGGTGGTCCAGTAGTTAAGAATCTGCCTTCCAATGCAGGGGATGTAAGTTCAATCCCTGTTCCGGGAACTAAGACCCCGTATGCGGGGGGGCAACTAAGCCTGTGCACCACAACTGCTAAGCCCATATGCTCTAGAGCCTTGCTCCGCAACAAGAGGAGCCTGCAGGCCGGAACGAAGACCTGGCTCAGCCAAAAAGTAAAATAAAAGATTCACATATTCTCTTGTTACTGTCTATCTGCTGTCCAGGTGGTCAGGCTCTTTTTCTTATTTCTTGCATTTTCAGAGAGTCAGCTTTTGGCAGCTTGATCCCCCTAATGTTTCCAATATTATTCACCTTTGTCCACATTTGATTACTCCCTTCCTCTGTTACTAAACCTCTTTTGGGGTTTGATCTACTTTCCTTTTCCTCTCTTCTTAAATTCATGCTAAGCATTCAAGGCTATGGTTGTTTTAGATACATTCTATAAGTTTTGATATGTAGACTGTTTATTACTATTCAGTGACAGATCTTAATTCTTTTACATATTTTATGGTTTCTCATTTGAGCCATGAAATATTTAGAAATGAGCTTTTTCATTTCAAAAATACATATACATTTTTTTAAGCTACCCTACTCACCACTGCATTTCCATTGTTTACATAGCAGAATACCTGGCATATGGTAAATGATCCAAGATTACTGGGAAACAAGAAAGAAGAGAGAAAGGAAAGGAGAAAGAAAAAGAATGGAGGATGGACCTCTAATGGAGGTCATAGGGTGACCCTGATTGTTTTGAATAAAAGTTACCAAAGACAGTCCTGCCATCAGGATGAATGTTAGGATCTATCAATGTAAGCAGAGGAAAGTAGCACATACCCCAAGTCCCAAGCCTGAAAGTCGCAAAGGAATTTGGAGAATATCTGAGTGTTAGACCCAGATGCCATGCCCTCTGTGACTTCTCCTCCACTTTTGTCAGCCAGGGTCCCATCCTCAACTGGAAGAAGACAGGGCAGCCGGAACCTCCAGCCATGCCCTGACCACTCACTCAAAGGCAGCAGCTTGTGTGATTGGAGCAGAGTTTGGGAAGACCCAGCAGGCCAGGTCTATGAACAAGTTCCCTTCTGGCTGTGGACTGACTGCCTTCCTTCTGTGTCTCTTTTAAGCAGTTTTCTTGTGCCCTAAGAAAGCTCAACAGCCAAGGAACTAAACATAGCCTTCAACCTCCACTTCCTGGCAGCAGAATAAGCGTGGTAGCCAGTAGCCAGCCAGGCTGGCCACACAGAATGTGCCCCACCTGATGCACCTAATGAGTCTGACCTTCACGTCCCTCCTCTGGAAAAATGCTTCCCCAACTCATCAAGGCTGAATCCCCTAACCTCCACCACTGGTTTCAGGATTGAACCTCCAGGATTCCCCTGGAGGCTTGGATCCAAAAAGGGAGGTTGTGTTCGTACAATACTCACTCATCTTCCAGGACATTCTGGAAGACCACCCTGCAGTAGCTGCCCCTCAATACATCCCCATCTGGAGCCTCCAGGACGGTTGGCTCCATGGGCGCAGATCCCAAGAAGCAAGAGTTTCAGTCTTGCTTATGGTCACGCACGTGATCATTCATTCACCACAACATCATAAGCTCCAATAGTGTGTGCCCTGTAGTCAGGAGAAACATGCCCCATCCCCCACAGGGGCTCTACATGCAGAAAAATGAAGCAGGAGCAAGTCCATCCTTTTATGAGCTGGGTAGGTTTCATTACTTCATGGCATTTCGTTATTCTAAAAATCTCATCCTCTTAAGTAATACAGGAACACTATTAGAAAGCTGATAATCTCCCTTAACTTTCAGAAGCTTCCCCAGTAGGCTTGTATCGCCCCATGGGCTTTTTTACTATATTTATAAAACATGTATGGGCCTTGAGGTCTGGGGAAATGGGTTCTTTCATTGTGTTTTCTGTTTTTTGTTTTGTTCTACAGATGTATTTTATCTGTTACTTGGCAAATCACTTTTCTCAGGCAAAAGACTCTAGATTACACTCCAGATTATTCCATGTATATCTGATTATTTCCAATTGCTGTATTATATACAATATCACTGCAGAAGGAAACAGTAACCCACTCCAGTACTCTTGCTTGGAGAACCCCATGGATGGAGGAGCCTGGCAGGCTACAGTCCATAGGATCGCAAAGAGTCGGACAAGACTGAGCAACTGAACAATGACAAGAATATAATACCACAATGTATTCAACCATTCCCCTATTAGTTAAAGGAAAATATACTTTTCCAGGGTTAAGCCACTGACGTCTGAGTTTATCATGGCAGTTAGCATCACTGCAACCCAATAACTCTCTCAGCGTGGTTACCAGAACAACCAGCAGCAGCACCTAGGAAATAGTTAAAAATGCACAATTTTGGCCCAGTCCCAGACCTGTTTATATCAGAAAGTCTGGCAAGGAGGTAGGGAGAGAATATGGCCCAGCAATCTGTGTCTTAGCAAGCTCTACCAGTGATTCTGACACACATTCATGTTTGAGACCCACGACTCTAACTTGCACCATTTACCCCGTGTCTTTCAGAGCCCACAAGGATTGTGTCCATTTCTTTGCCCTCCACAAACAATTGCAGCTGGGTACCAGCTTCTTTGCAGAAGGTGTTTTTCTCAATGTATAAGAATCCAAGAAGTTTCTAGATATGCAACGTTTGATGAAATGTTCTAGCCAGCTACCCAGCTGTCCATTAATAAATTAACTCATCTATTCAGTCTTTGAGGATGTACAGAATTCACAGTCACAGCCATAAGCAAACATACACTCCTGTCTAACATATTCAGAAAAATATAATGAGCAAATGTTCCCCAAATGGTCTGGGTGCCTAACATGATTCTTCCTTAGGTTTAAAGAGATTGCTGTTGGTGGACTTGTAGTCACAGAGGGGGATGGAGAGAGTGGGAAAAATGAGAGACAGCATTGACACATATATATACTGCTGAGTGGGCTTTCCCAGATGGCGTTAGTGGTAAAGAACCCACCTCCAATGCAGGAGACATAAGGGACTCGGGTTCAGTCTCTGGGTGGGAAGATCCCCTGGAGGAAGAGACGGTAACCCACTTCAGTATTCTTTCCTGGAGAATCCCATGGACAGAGGTGCCTGGAGGGCTACAGTCCCCGGGTCCCAAAGAGTGAGACATAACTGAAGCAACTTAGCGTGCATGCACACATATTGCCATGTGCAAAGTGGATAGCTGGTGGAAACCTGCTGTATAACACCAGGAGGTCAGCTCGGCGCTCTGTGATGACCTAGACGGGTGGGAGGGAGGCTCAAGAACAAGGGGATATACGTATACATACAACTGATTTCACATTGTTGTACAACAGAAACTAACACAACATTGCAAAGCAATTATCCTCCAATTTAAATTTTTTTTTAAATAAAAAAGCAAAGCAATCGCATCTGGCGAGTTCTGTCTGTGAAAGGCCAGCCCCCTGGAGCCTGCAGACATGGGAGTAATAACAGTGCCCAAAAGTATGAGGAACATGGAGGCAGAGAGAGCCAGGTTTGGATCCTGGTCCCACCACTCATCAGCAAGCACCCTTGGAACCTCAGTCTGCACATCTCTTACACCAGGCGGGGGGTAATGAAACCCACCATGGGGCTGTTAGTCCAATCAGTGATTTATAGCTCCCAAAAGAAAGCTTGTCATTCAGTCTGCTGGCCATCACTAATGACAGTAACAGGAGTGACAGTCGAGAAAATGAAAAAACGAGGGAGAAATTAATGTTATCTCCTGGGAATGCCGTCTTGCTGTGCTGCCTTCGTTTCAAGAATTTCAGCAGGCGTCACTGCTTGGCTCTGCAAGAGGCTCTGGGGAAACGGGCTGGGTGGGGCCGATGCGGAGGGCACTGGGGGAGGGCATGAAGCCACTGAGAGGTCTCGAGTCTGGTTCTCCATTTATATACATAAATAAGCATGTATCACCATCCCCTGGGGGCTTGCTAAGACTCAGATGGCTGGACCCCACCTGAGAGCTTTCGAATTGAGTAGATCTAAGGTGGCACCTCAGAGTTTGCATTTCTAGTGGGTTCCCAGGAGACACTGGCACTGCTAGTCCAGGGCCCACACTTTGAGAGCCACTGGTACGATAATCATCGTGCTATAGTCATGCCAAGTGTTGTGCTTAGTCACTCAAGTATTCAACTCTTTGCAACCCCATGGACTCTAGCCCGCCAGACTCCTCTGTCCATGGGGATTCTCCAGGCAAGAATACTGGAGTGAGTTGCCATGACCTCCTCCAGGGGATCTTCCTAACCCAAGGATCAAACTCAGGTCTCCCTCATTGCAGGCAGATTCTTTACCACCTGAGCCACCAGGGAAGCTGGCCAAATGCTACAGCAAACACAAATGCTGGCCAAGTGCTGTAGCAAAAGCAAAATGACAATGACTGATCCCAGTGCAAGTTCATTTCCCATGTGGGACTTTTCGCTCAACCCCGGTGCTCCTGGTTTCTGAGAGTAGGGGGCACTCTGCTCCACTCTGTCACATGTTGGAGGCTCTGATCCACAGGTAACTTTCAAGATCACATGGAATGTTGACACCTCCCTCACCTCCACCCTTAAAACAGAATCTCTTTGCTGGACTCTAGGAACTAATACAGCATTGTGAATCAACTATACTTCAATTTTTTAAAAAACAAGCCCTTGTTTTATTTCACTCTTAATCATTTTACTTCTCTTCTGAAACCTTGACTGAGTGTCTTCTTTCAGCATCCTCATTTAATGTTCACAACACTCCACTGGGAAGGTCCTATTTTAGACATGATAAAAGGGAGACTAAGACATTTGCCCAAGATCCTGCAGCCAGGGACAGAGGAGGGGAGCTAGAACTTGAACCCTGGCCACTCAAACTCCAAAGTGCTCTTCCCCGTTATTTCTCCTTGAGAAGAAAACTGGTCCCAGAAGCTTGGCAACACTTGAGTTTTCACCTGCGTCTGTGCCAAGGTCCTGCTTCCTCTCCCCACTGCTCAGGGGAAGGGGCATCCTTGGTCCAGGCCCATGGACCATGGTCTGGAAGGAGAATGGTGGCTGTATTCTCTTCCTTTTTGCTGCTCCCCCTCCCCAGTTCTACCAGAGTTCCCCGTGGATTAATTACACTGTTTTATCATGAATCAACAGGAGGAGGTAAAACACTTTCTTGGAAGATTTCAAATAAAACTCAAGACCCAAGAGAGAGCCTCCCTTGAAATGGTTCTGCTTTCGTGTCAAAGAAGACAAGTGTCGATAAAAGAGATGTTGCTGCTGTAGGAACAGCTCCTGGTCGTGAGTGCGGAGACCTGCCTACCAGACAGAATCAGACAGGCAGGCAGGAAAGGAGGCAGAAATGGAAACAGAGCAAACTAGAGAAAATGACAGAGGAGAAACCAGCCGAAGCAGCGAAGAGAAGCAGGGAAGAGGCAGAAACAGGGAACAGGGCTGCTGCTGTTGTTCAGCCGCTCGGTCGCGTCCGACTCTTTGCGACCCCATGGACTGCAGCACACCAGGCGTCCCTGTCCTTCACCATCTCCCCAAACTTTATCAGTCTCATGTCCACTGAGTCAGTGATGCCATCCAGCCATCTCGTCCTCTGTCGTCCCCTCCTCATCTTGCCCTTAATCTTTCCTAGCATCAGGGTCATTTCCAATGAGTCAGCTCTTCGCATCAGGTAGTCAAAAGTATTGGAGCTTCAGCTTCAGCATCAGTCCTTCCAGTGAATATTCAAGGTTGGTTTCCTTGAGGATTGACTGGTTTGATCTTGCTGTCCAAGGGACTCTCTTCAGCCCCGCAATTCTTTGGCGCTCAGCCTTCCTTATGGTCCAACTCTCACATCCATACATGACTACTGGAAAAACCATAGCTTTGACCATATGGGTTTTTGTTACTGGGAACAAGGGAAACAGGCATTTAAAAAAAGAGGAAAAAGCATCAGAGACAGAAAAAAAATGGAAAATAAAAAGAATAGGATGGGAGAAACTGGAATAGAGGGAAGAGTAAAAGATGGAGGAAAGGAAGAACTGAGAAGAGAAGGAAAAGAGTGAGAGACACAGAGACAAGAGGGGAAAGGGAGACAGATGCCCGTCAAGTCCCTCCCAAACGAACCTCCCTCCGGGGCCCAGGTTCTCTGGGGGAGGCTAGAGTGGGACCCAAGACAGCCAGTGGGGAAGGGAGGTACCTTGGAGCACCAGGCCTGTCGCACCGGACGCTGGCCACACTTGGCACACCACCGAAAGACAGACATCCACCTCTGAATCAGCTCCTTTCTTCAAGCCTCGCCTGCCCCACCTCTTGGGCTAATATTCCAGAGATAATTACAGAAAGCCTGCCCATCTGGGGATTTATGAGCCTAGAAACAGCCTGGCTGCTGGAGGGGAAGGGCAAACCCATGGGGGAGATTGGTCACAGCCGCCCACTGAACTGGACACCAAACATTTCTGCCCTGAAATGGACTCTCAAGGCACCCAGAGACAAATGGTAAGGCCTGAAGAGATAAAGGGAGGTCTGTCCAAACTTGGGTCCCAAAGCCAACTGCCCCATCACTGACAAACTTTTACCCTCTACCAAGCCCTCCTTCTGTCAATCCCTCCATCTTTCCACTGAATGTTTCACCCATCTGCCATCTTTCCATCTCTTTGAGTCCTTCTCCCCATCTGCTAATATCTGACATCTCTTCTGCATGCATGCTCGGTCACTTCAGCCACATCCAACTCTTTGCAACCCCATGGATTACAGCACACCAGCCCTACCTGGGCCTTAACATGTCCCAAAGTTTGCCCAAGATCATGTCCATTACATCGTTGATGCCATCCAACCATCTCATCCTCTGATGCCCTCTTCTCCTTCCTGCCCTCAATCTTTCCCAGCATCAGGGACTTTTCCAATGAATCAGCTGTTTGCATCAGATGACCAAAATACTGGTGCTTCAGCTTCAGCATCTGTCCTTCCAACAAGTATTCAGGTACTTTTACTTACCCACTATACTCCACCTTCACCAGTCTGTTGAACCATCCATCCATCAAAAGTCCCATGATTCAGCCCATTCTCCTCATCCACCTTTCCACTATTCCCCCCAGCTACCAATCCCTCATCCATCCACCCAGACTCCCTTATCAACCAATGTTTTCACCTCTCTACCAGTTCCTTTACCCTCTACAAAACCTTCTGCCACCACTTTTTCTTCTACCCATTAGCCAACCCTTCATCCATGATTCAGCCCATGTATCTACCAACCCTATCTCATATTTCCTCTACCTATGCACCATTCTCCATTTTTCTTCCAAACTGTCCATTCATCCGATAACCCCTCCAGCCATCTGCCAACTTATCCATACATTTGCCAACCTTTCTCGCTTCCTCCAACTACCTGCCTACTGGCTTATCTATCCATCTCCAAATCCTCCACCCACCTATTAGAATCTCCGACCCACCCCTATCGATCCCCATTCATTAGCCACCCTTCTTCCATCTAGAAATACAACTCCCTGTCCAAATGGCCTATACTTACTGCAGCCAGCCAGCCACCCTTCCACTAGTGTATCAACGTCTTCCTACAATGCTTACCCTTCCACCCACCAAATCCTCAAGACTTCAGCCACCTCTCAGAGTACCCACTGACTTCACAAAGGCCCCAATCCAGCCCTCAGGGTGGTTCAGGGAAAAGAAACCGGATTGGTAGGCCATGCAGACCTGGGATATAATCTCGGTTTGGCACACACTGGCAACGTAGCTCAGTCCAGTGCTCTTGCCGCCTCGTCAGAGCCTTGGGAGGGTCCTCAAGGCCATTAAGGAGGCTGGCCAGAGTAGAAAGGAGAGTAGGGGAAAGGTCTTCTGGCCTTTGTGAAGGACGCTGGTAAAGTTAATTACAGCCAGCTCCGCACCCTCCCAGCTAACTGGACAGCCCTGAGGAAGCCTCACCCTGCTGATTTCTGCCCTGGCCTGTCCTGCCCGCCCCCGTGGGGTGCATCCAGACCACAGTTCCCTCCTCCGCCTGGGCCCTCGGTTCTGAACTAACTCCAAAGAGTCTGAAGAGGCAGTCCATGTTGGACCAAGGCCTGGGGTTGCAGATGGCCCCAGCACCACAGTGACCCACTCAGTCCTACCCAGTCCCAACCACTGTCCAGTTCAGTTCAGTCGCTCAGCCGTGTCCAACTCTTTGCGACCCTAAGGACTGCAGCACGCCAGGCTTCCTGGTCTGTCACCAACTCCCAGAGCTTGCTCAAACTCATGTCCATCGAGTCGGTGATGCCATCCAACCATCTCTCTTAAGCACAAACAGATCTCTTGATGAATTATGGACCAGGGTGTGTGTGTGTGTGCTAAGTCACTTCAGTCAGTCTGACTCTTTGCGACTCTATGGACTTTAGACCACCAGGCTCCTCTGTCTATGGGATTCTCTAGGCAAGAATACTGGTGTGGGTTGCCATGCCCTCCTCCAGAGGATCTTCTCAACCCAGGGATCAAACAGGCAGGTTTCTTTACCACTAGCACCACCTGGGAAGCCCAAGGTAGACCAAGTTTAGACCTAGGCCATATAGACCCCAGGTAACACAGAGATGAAGAAACTATATAAACCTAAATACAGGCTATGGAAGCAGTAAGACCTGTGTTTGTCTCCTTCTCATTACATTTCCTGGCTGTGTGACCTTCCAAGATCACTTAACCTCTCTGAGCCACAGCGTCTTCATTTGTAAAATGAGGGTCAAAACATCCCCACCTACTGCACTGCACTTGATTCAACGTATGTCACATCAGGATGGGACCTGACACACAGTAGTCCCCCATCAGAGGTCAGGTTGCCTTGCCTTCACTTGAGCTGGCCATGGTGGGGTGATGGGGTTGGGGTGATGAGGCCTGGGCTTCTGGATACAGAAGGGAAAACAAGACATGCTTCTACCCCCATCTCCAGCTGCCTGGGTCACAAAGCTAAAGCCTTCCCCCTAGAGCCCCTGGGATCAGCATTTCCACTGAAAAACCTCTGTTCTCAGGGAATCTTACATGCCTGGAAAATTTTTCTATGAGGTGAAAGTTGGCCAGAGACAGAAACAAGTTTCCTTTGCAAATCCTGGCCCCCCTTTCAGCGTGTGCTGGCCCCTCGCCGAAACTCGAGCCTACAGGTCAGCGTGTGAGTTTCTGTGACTTGGGTGTCTAAAGTGCAGTTCAGCGAGTGATCAGTCTAATTGCTTTTGATATCTAGAAAAGCTAATTAAGGTAATAATACTTGGCACTTGTATAATAATAATAAAAATAATGACCCTTTATATGTCAGGAGCGTCTTTCATCCGAGGATCACAAAGCCTTTACAAACATTAATTAATCTTCACAACTTACCTGTGAGGTGGGTGTAATTAGCCCATTTGATGGCTGGATGAATTGAGGCCTGGATGGGGTAAAGGATGTGGCAGAAATCACACCCTGCATCTACTGCCAAGACAGGGATGGCTCCAAAGATTCCAGAAGCTCCAATGAGACCCCCCCAGGCTCCCTGGTAGGATCCTCCTGCCTGCCTTTGGGTGTCTTGGGCAACTCGCCCATGAACCAAAGCCCTCTTGACCAATCACAGAAAAAAGCAGAACACCAGGACCACCTCTGGCTGGGTGACCTTGAGCCATCCCTTTTCCCTCTCTGAACCTTTATTTCATTGTCCGTAAGTCAAGAGGATGGGGCTCCATATTGCCTCATAGCCTCAGTGTCCAGCTCCAGACTTGTCATCTCGTTTTTGGCTTCACTGGCAAATTCTCCAGGCCTTGAAGCCGCCAACAAAGACCCAGGTTCAGCCAACATCGCTAAGCAGCTGGGTTGCCAGATTTAGCAAATAAAAAAATACAAGACACCCAACTAGATCTGAATTTCAGAAAAACAACAAACCATGTGTGAGGATAAGCATGTCCCAGGCTTGTACTAAAACATGTTGGTTAGTTACCTGAAACGCAAATTTAACTGGGCATTGTGGATTTCATCTGGCAACCCTGTTCACTAGCCATTCTGTGCCAGGCACAGGCTGGCTGTGCTCACATCACTGGTCTCATGTAATCCTTAGCAGAGCCTTGGGAGGCAGGCACGGCTATTCCTTGGCGCCTTCGCTGACAGCTCCAGCGATTCCCTTATACCTAGAAAACAAAACCCCTGATGGAATGCTTTGCAGGCCCTGCAAATCCAGCCCTCAAACTTCTGAAACTTTGTGTGGGCCCCAGTGGCCCCATCTTGTGCACAAGATCGGCTGGGTGTACTGAGCTCAGCCCTCCAGCCAGCATCCTACCTGGTCTCTTTGGTTTCCAGCCTCTACGTCTGTTGCTTCCTCCACCTACCACGCTGTTCATCCACCTTCTAGAAAATGTCTACATTGCCTGCAGGACTCCAGAGTCACCGCCTCAGAGAAGGCTTCCTTCCCCAAAGAGTCCATCCCTCTGCTGTGTTAATCTCTTGGCCACCACAGTCCCTAGTATATGTGTGTATGTTTGTGTGTCTGTGTGTCTGTGTCTGTGTTCTCTGTACTCCATCCACACCACCCACCCCATTACCAGTACTTCCTTTGCTATTTCTTGACTCTAAACCTTGGCAGACATTGAAATTCCAATAAACATACTCTCCAAAACTGATCATCATTGATTTGTTGAATTGAAATTTATTAAGTACTTACTATGGGCTTCCCAGGTGGCTCAGTAGTAAAGAATCCACCGGCCAATGCAGGAAGCGCCAGAGACATGGGTTCAATTCCTGGGTTGGGAAGATCCCCTGAAGGAGGAAATGGCAACCTGCTCAGTGTTCTTGCCTGGAAAATCCCATGGACAGAGGAGTGTGGCAGGCTACAGTCCATCAGGGTCTCAAAGAGTCGGACATGACTAAGTACGCACACAGGTATTACTATGTGTCAAATTTATAATCCCCATCCTCAGGAAATGGATGGTCTGGTATAGAGGTCAGCAAACCTTTTCTGTAAAGGTTCAGATAGTTAATAGTTTAGCCTTTGTGGCCGACAGAGCCTATGTCACAATCCTTTAACTCTCCCGCTATAGCATGACAGTAGCCCCAGAAAATACACAACTGCATGGATGTAGCTCTGTTCCATTAAAACTTTATTTTCAAAAACAGGCAGTGGGCCTCATATGGTCCACAGGCCATAATCTGTCAACTCTCGGTCTAACGTTAGAAACAAACATTGAAGAAATATATCACAAATACCCAATGACCGTAATTAACAAACTTCCTTCAGTGTTATGAAGGCAAAAATTCTGCTCCAACTCTTCCCCGTGAGATCTTTGTCAGTGTCCCTTGCTCTCTGCTCTCCCCGCCGCTGAGTGTGGGCCAAACATCGCTGGTCATTCTCGACAGAGACAATCCCCCTTTCCAACGCAGGCTTTGTATCCACCATTGATGTTTCATATGATCCTGGCTGACGTTCCCCTCTCTGGCACTAGACACACTGGGGCTACCAGGCCTAGGGCCCCTACCCCAGCAGAGGCGAAATTTGGCTCACCTTTCACCCAGAAAGGTACTCCTACTGGCACTCCTTCCAATTGCCCAGCTCTGGTTAACAACCCGGGCTGAGAAGACCTGGAGATGTTATTTAACAGAAAGCACCCATGCCCGTATATTTGCTTGAGAAGGATTGTGTTCACTGGCCAAGAGGGAACACAAACCCTCTCCAGAGACCCCGGGGCCCCAAGGAGGGCCAGATGTTTCCAGCATCAGACCTTTTTATCCCCTCCCAAAGTTACTTCACCCCGCTGAGCTGCAGCGTACTTTCTCGGGACACGCACACACAGAAGCACTGAGGTTTGTCCTCTATGCATCTTACACGTGCATCCAACACACAGGCTCCCACCCCCTTTAGGCACATGCGTGTATAAGAGCATGCAGTGCGTGTGTGTGTGCTCAGTCACCCAGTTGTGTCTGATTCTTTGCGACCCATGATCTGCAGCCCGCCAGGCTCCTCTGTCCATGGGGTCTCGCAGGCAAGAATACTGGAGTGGGTTGCCATTTCCTTCTCTGGGGGATCTTCCCAACACAGGAACTGAGCCCTCGTCTCGGCGCTGCCTGCATTGGCAGCAGATTCTTTACCACTGAGCCTGCCCTCGGAAGCCCAGGAACATTCGTAGACATAGACAGCTGTCTGCTTTACACCGATACCAAGAGCACACCTGTCCAGGCAGACAAACTCGGGCACAGACAGACACACTAGAGACAGTCCCTGAGTGTCTGCCCACACCGACACTTGCACACACCTATGCGCACTATACACATGTGTGCATTCACGCTATCCACATGTGTGCTCATAAACTATATACAATTACCATACACGTGTGTGCACGCATACGCTATAGCGCGTGTGTGCGCGCACACATACACTACTCCTCTATATGGTGAAATCCAGCCCCACCATGTGTCTTGCAGGAGGAACTGGCCATAAAAATCTCAGCTTCGGCATCTCTAGGCTGCCAGCTCCAGCTGGATTCCGGCTGCCAGTCTCAGCTCTTTAGATGCCACAGGAAGTTGCCATTTCCCTGGCTGCCAGATTCCAGTCACTTCTGATGCCCGGAGAGATAGAAGTTCCCCCCGCCTCTCCAGCCGCCTGAGCCCATGTCCCCACCGCTGCAGCCGGCGCATGCAGCGAGCAGATAAAGCGGGGCATGGTGTCCACGCCACTGCCCTCAAAGCGGCTTCCTTGGCCTCCCCTGGAGGTCAGGGCCTGGCACACTGGGGCTTCCAGGGAGGGAACCTTGGGCTGAGCCCAAGGTCAGCTGTCCCCGTCATCTGAAGGACGTTGACAACTTTCCTGCTCCACTTCCCAGCGCACCCAGCAGCCTTGAGGAACCCACCACCCCGGCAGTCAACACCCCCTGCCTCTTAAACTCTTCCTGTGCAATCTCTCTCCAGACTCCGTGGCCTTCCTAGCGGGGGGGCAGTGGCACCAATGGCAAGGACAGAGGCAGGGATTCAGAAGCTGGCAAAAGAGCTCCCAGCCCCTCTGGTGAACTGGGCAGCAGGTTTTGGACCCCCAGGGGTGTTCTCACACTGAACGATTCATTCATTCATCAAAAGCACATGCGCCGAGGCCGTGCCTGATGCTGGGGACTCAGGGGTGAACAGATGCAGGTCACTGGTTTCATTGTAGGGATAAAAACCAGGGTGTCGAGCAGACCCACTGACACAGCCTGCTGCACTCAGGAAGGCTTCACAGAGGAAGTAACTTTGGACTCGAGTCCAGAAGGTCAAAGAGGAGAGTAAGTGATAAAACAAGCTAGACAAAGCCAAGCTCAAGAGCAAAGGTCCTCAGAGGCTGGATCTGTTGCATAATGGGTGCTCTAAGAAATGTTGATTGGTTGAATGAATCAATGAATGAATGAAGGGGAAAGAATGAGGAGCCACGGGAGGCTTTTAAGGAGGGCCGTGAGAGTGACTCATTGGTAAGGAATATTCCCAGTCTCGCTAGGGACCACCAGGACTTCATCTCTCCCCGAAGGGCTTTTTTGCCCAGGATGGACAAAAATACTTGGCCTCATCTCCCAGGAGTTCACTGGTCCTATGGACTTTCTGTATCCTTCCACACACCTACACAGAGACCCAGGTGAATCACTGGGACAGACTGCAGATGCACCCATGCACATGTAAGACAATCACAGGTGTGCAACCACACGTATGAGAAAAAGAAGCGTAGCAAACACTCATTACACTTCCCCATGGGCCAGGCACCTTTTCACCCTCTCTGTGTTTATTAACTCAGTTAACTCAGCCCCCTAAGATAGAAACTGTTACAATCTCCATTTTTACAGATAAAGAAACTAAGACATGGCAATGGGAGTCATTTGTCCAGTTATCTAGTTAGTAAGTGGCAGGGCTGGAATCTGAACCAAGTCATCTGATCGCCGGGTCCAGGCTTGTAATCACCAACGCAAAGGGGACCCAACCTGCCTCCCTCCCCAGTCCTTCCACACTCCACCCATCCACGTTGTAGTCCAGCCACACTGAAACCCTTCGGGTCCCTCAAATCCCCAATTCCCTGCCTTGCTCATCTCTTAGGCACATTTCCACCCATCTTTCTCCATGGTGTGCACTGCCTTATGAGATCTGTTTTCATTATTTGTTTGCCGAACATCTACAAAGCACAGACTATGGCCCGGGCCGTAGGCTGCGTGTTTTACATACATTTCTTTTAGTCAGTCTTCATTGCAACCTTATGAAGGTTTTATTATTAGCCCCATTTCTCAGATGGGAAAGCTGAGGCACAGAGTGTTTCGGTCACCTGTCCACCACAGAGCTTGTAAGAGACTCAAACTATTTCGACTCCTAAGCTTCTGCTGTTGTTAATCTCATCTTGGATTGCGTCCTGCTCAGTTTTGGCTTCTGTAGGGGGGGGGGCGCGGAGTGGGGAGGAAAAGGTGGGAGGGAGCAGGAGGAAGAGGAGAGAAGCAGCAGGAAAGCAACTTGCAAAGCATCCTGCGTGTGGGCGGGTGCCGGGCAGCGAGACCTGCAAACTTTCTGCCCGCATTTTCTTCTGAATAGTTTGGAAATATTTGGAAATATGGAAAAGTTGAAAGAACGGTGTGCCATGAACATCCATTAACACACCCCCTAAACTTGGCAACGAGCGTTTCCCTGTCCTTGCTTAAAGTGGCAGACCTTGGCCGACTGTTCACATCCGAAGAGGTGAGCAACGCTGAGTTTCCTTGGGAAAATGACTGTAGGCAACCCAGTTACCGGGCTTTTAACTGAGCCCAAAACCCCATGTGCGGTCCATGTGGACACACACAGGTGTGCATATACGTAGGAGTGTATCTCCCGGCCACAAGAGTGCATGGACACACACACAGAGAGAGAGAAAGGAACGGGACACAGAGGATGAGGGCAGCCCCTGGGTTTGGAAAAAAGGGCCAGGGGCCACCTCAAGTGGCCATTCAGCCACTCCTTCCTCCCTGCCATCCCCACAAGAGATGGCCAGACCCCCGTGGCCCCACGCAGGCCACCAGGAACCCTGGGGCTCAAGGCCAGGCTGGGGGGTGGGGTGTTTCCCTAATTGGCCCGCTCGTCCTTCACCAGCAAAGGAAACAGCCGCTGGCTGCAGCCTCCAAATGACAGGAAACGCCATGGAGGGCTACTGGGCAGTAATTACTACTTGGAGAAAGGAGGCGAAAAAAAACTGAGGGGAAAACACTTCCAACTCAAATAATCGGCTCACTGGGGGGATGGGAGGATGTTTCAAGGAAAAGACATTTTGAAAAGGCTTCAATCAATCTGACAAGCAATTATCTGCTTAGCTGCTGGTACAAATCCCCCAGTGAGGACCGGTGCCCCTCCCAGGAAAACAAGAGTCCCAGACCAAGGATCAGCCACCAGCCCCCACCCCACGCCCTCACCGGAAGGATAAACAGGGAGACTGAGATCTCGTGCCTGGGAAAGCTCAGGCTCAGGACACACCAGGTACAGGGAAGTCGCTGCCTAATTTTTTCCCTCCACCTTTCACACTCACGTGTAAACACATACACACACTATCCAGAGTGGCTCCACGCCCTGCCCCACGTGTTGTACCCTAAGCCTGTTTCAAATAATCTCTCCTTCCCCAGGCAACCGTGAGCATTCTCACACTTCATTCATTCATTCAAGAAACATCTTCTCGAAAAGAATATTCACCAGGACATCTGATGAGAAGAATGCAGGGTTGGGGGTTGCCAGGGAGACATCCACAGCCTCTGAATCCAGCTGGGGAAGACAGTCATGGGGACTGGAAAAAGCCTGCCTGGGGAACGCAAGAGAGCTGACCTAGCGGGAAAGTAGGTACTGGGCCGCTCTCTGGAGAGTTGGTGTCTCTTTTCTCCTCTGATTGCCCCAGCCTCAGACTCCTCTGCCTACACCCCCATCTCCCAGACCTTGGCCCTAGCTCTTACTCAGAGAGTGTGGAATTGACCTCAGTACAAACCGTGCAGGACAGAGAGCAGGAGGGCTTGGCCCCTGTCCTACCAGGGAGGGGTCCTGCCCTTGCCCTGCAGTCCTGAGCACAGCCCAGAAAGGAACCCCCAACTGCACAGAGTGGGGTCCCACCAGCTAATCCCCGTTCCCACAGCCCTACACACCTCCTCACCTAGTGCTTCCCTCTACAGATAGACAGACAGATAGAGATATCTCACACAAACACACACATACTCACAGAGAAGACACAAAAAGAAAAAACCTCAGGCCTTGTTCAGGTGCTAAGTCGCTTCCGACTCTTTGCGACCCCATGGACTGCAGCACACCAAGCTCCTCTGTCGCTCACCATCGCCCAGAGTTTGCCCAAGTTCACGTCCATTGCATCCATGATGCCATCCAACCATCTCATGCTCTGTCGCCCCCGCTTCTCCTTTGCCTGCATCGGGGTCTTTTCCAGTGAGTCGGCTGTTCGTATCAGGTGGCCAAAGTACAGGAGCTTCAGCTCGGGCCTGGTAAAGGTCCTGAAGAGAAAGAAGTAACACTAACTGCCCTACTCCACGGCCAGAGGAACATCTGCTGAGAACAGAGTCCCAGTCAGCAGCCCGGATGGAGTGCAAGAAACCAATTCAGAAACGGCCAGCAGAGTCCCAGGGTCAGACCAGAAGGGGTGGGAGCAGACACTGGCAAGAGCAGCGAGAAGAGGCACAGAGCCCTGGCCAGCAAGGAGCCAGGGCCACGGCTAAGGTCTCGGGGACCTCAGGGGATGAGGAACAGGGGGGCAGCCACAGGCCTGCGGGAACCACAGTGCCTCCCCTAGAGCACCTCCCCCAACCCCTGATCACTTCCGGTGAGGCGCAAAGACTGTCTCCCCACAGAACATTTGACTGGTGGGGAGACAGTTCAGATGGTGAAGATACAATCACAGAGTCACTCACTAGCAGAAGGGTTGGAATTTCAGAAGGGTTGTAATATACTTGCTGTTGACATCTTGAGATGTCAACTGCCCAATGAGATATGCACAGAGCAAATGCACAAAAAATGCCGGCTCTTCTCATTTCTCTAGGGTCCACCTAGAAGCCCAAAGAAGGTCATGTTGGTAAAGCTGAGTGTCCTGATGGGGTCATCAGGCAGGATGCATGTGAAAGCTGGACTCAGGCTACAGATAGAGAACCAAGCGCCAGGTCCAGTCTGATGGGCCCTGCACACAGAGCTTAGAAGGACGAATTCCAGCTTCATTATCAGTAGGCCAGCGTTTGCTGGCCAGACCCTCAGGTTCTGCCCAGAACTGGGTCAAGAGGCAGATGCTGAGAAAAGAGAGGTTGCTGCCTGGAAAAGGGTTGAGATCATCCCACCCAAACACATGGGCCCCTGAAGCTCTGGGACACACGGGACGCGTGATTTTCCAAGGCCATCTGCAGAGAGAGGAGCATGTGGTTAGATAGGGCAAAATGATGCTGCTCACCTGGTCCAGGAGGGAGCTGCTGTTGGCTCTCCTAGGCTGTCTCATCTTGCCTTCAGTGTTGGGCAAGATCACTCTGATGCACTGGCAGGCTGGCACATCATTCACGGTGTCCCCACAAGGACACGCCCTTGTGTTTTATGACCAGAACAACTCAAGTACAGGATCAGCCCCAAGTTAAACCCAACCCCATCCATCTCACAACTGCATTGCATGAAAGCAGAAACTCCATACTGCAACAGAGCCGAGGCAGACATCCAGCCGTCCGTCCACCGATCCATCCATTTTGTCAGCATTTACTGCCGCCCAACCCAGTGCCGGGCACTGGAAGTGCAGGTACAATAAGACGCTGTTCCTCCACCTTCAGAGCTCCAGGTCCAGAGGTGAGGACCAGGAACATGACACCATTAGGAGGTGCTGCCTAGTCCAGTAGGAACTTTGGTGACCTACAGAACTGGGTTCAGACTCCAGCCCTGTCCTTTCCCAGCAAGGGCACCTTAGCAGCTTATTTTCTCATCAAGCCTCAGTCTCCTCCCAGTAGAATGGGGACAGATAGTGTCTCCTCTTGTTACTGGGGGCGATCACCTGGGAAAATGCTTGTCAAATGCTAGCCCTGTGGCCAGCCCACTGAGATGCTCAGGTTATTAGTCGGTGTCATTCACAATAAGCTTCTGTGAGATGGGTATTATCATGCTCAGCCTGTCTGCCTTTACAACGCAGTCACAGCAAATCAGATAACATGGGGAACACGTCTAGTAAGCGGCCAAGCGTTGATTTTATCGCTCACTCTTGCAGCCAATGTTTCTTGAGCGATGTGCCCAGGCAGGAGCTGGGGAGGTGTGAGGGAGGCATGGGTGTGGCCACAGATGCCAGCAACATCTGCGAAGGAGGATCAACCTGTGAACAGACCAATCACAGACCTGGTGTGATAAGAACAGCAATAAAAGTTTCTGCGGAGGAGGGCAGAGGAGCGAGTCATTAGCAGATGGGAGGGGTCAGAGCAGGCTTCCTGGAGGAGGGGGAACCACAGTGGGGCTGCAAGGATGAATAGGCACCACGACTCCCCAAGTCTGAGCGACAAGCTTGTTCTCCAGATAGAGAATCAGCATACCTTGGCTGTCACAAAAGGGGTGACCCAGACAGGTTTTGCATGCTACCCATCAAGGGTGCAGGAACTCTGAGGGCAGAACTCCAAGAAGCCTGGAGATAGCTGGACTGGAGGTCAGCCTTCAGACCAGGAGGAGGAAAGGCTGGCCAAGAGAACCCTCGGGCCCGTGACCAAGAAGGTGGAACCATGCTCACTAGGAAGCAGTGAAGACACCAGCCTGGCCAGGAGGGAGGCAAAGGGGCAGGGCATGTTCCTGGGTTCCTTGATGTCTCCCAGTCCACAGTGGCATCTTCCACCAGCTTCGGTTGATGGAGCCAAGAATGGGACCTGGATCCAGCTGATCCTGACTATTTTTCAAAGCCACCTGGGGTGCTCAGTTCTGGGCTGGGTTATGAGCCTCTGACAGGGGATGGCTAACCTCACCACTTGGCACTCCCTCAGATATTCCCAACTGGTACATTCCTGTACCCTCCTGCAAACTCCTCTCCCTTCCGCATCAGTCCTTCCCTGGTCTCTGTAGAAACCAAACTCCACCCACCTCCTCCAAACCGCACCCTCTTCCCCAGCGCCCCCAAGCATCCTGTCACCTCCCCCAAGTCCCCAAACCACTTACCCTGTCAGTAGGACCTAATGCAAAGTCACAGGGGAAGCCCTTGGCTGGCAGCCACCCCAGGAAGCCACATTAGCAACTTCATTAATCAGGGTCAGGTTTGCACTTCTATTGTCTGCTGTAATCATTTGTTTATTTCAACTTTGGCGGCAGCCCCAGTGTATTACAATTATTAGTGTCTGGCATGGGATAGAATAGACTTGCCTTTCACAGGCACAAAGGAATGGCATCCTTGCATTTTGCCGAAAAGGACTCATCTTAGGCAATATGGCCCAAAATATCAGACACTGTTAGAAAGAGAATATAAATCCTTTCAAATGTATATATACGTCTTTGAATCCACAAGCGACCCAATAAAGTGAATGAAAATAAAAGAAAAGGGGATAACAGTTTATCTCATAGCCAACAAAATTATAAGCAATAATACCTAAAGCTGGTGAGGTGGCCCTGAAATTGCTAAACGGGCCAACTTGGCTGGAGGCAAAGTAAATTAGAACAGCCTTTATGGAAAGTAAATTGGAAATTATGTATCACAAACCACAAAAATGTTTCTATCCTGAGACTCAGTGATTCCACTTCTGGGAATTTATCCTAAGGAAATGAGACAAATAAAGAGAAACACTCCAGTGGAAAAGAAAAGTGTTCACTAAAGCATTGTTTGGGATAGGAGAAAAATTGAAAATAACATTCAACAATACCCAGCATCAACTTGATGAAATGATAGGTAACCATTAATATGATAATCTGTAGGGCCGGGCAGCAGCAAAGGCACTTTTATACGGTAACAGTTAAGCGGGAAAGCAGTGTTCACATTTCAAGTTCATGATCAAAGCCAGCATGTGCAAACTGGATTAACATAAACATCACTGTACTCAAGATGCTAGGCTGGTGGCCTTTCGGGTAGTTTTTTTCCCCTTGTTTTCTAAATTTTTCAGTTGGATTGTATATTGGTTTTATAGTTTCTTTTAACTGGAGCTAACAAATGATCATGCTTCACAAAAGAACCACAAACAGAGCTTAATTAGATGGCACAGCTTTCACAAGACCCTCAGCCTATCTGCTCCTCATTTCCGTCTTCCTTAAGATCATCTGCCCTGTAAATGTCGTGTGGGAGGAAGACAGACCTGAGAAGGCTTTTTAAAGTCTTTGAATCAAGTACTACAAGGAAGAATGGGTTTGTCCAAAATACTGCCTAGTGGTTGTGGAGCACTTAACACCCATTCACAACACCTCTGCGAAGTGGATAGTGCCATCCCCATTTTACAGATGGGACAACTGAGGCTTGGATGCTCTGAAGAATTGACCCAGAACTAAGGAACTGAGCCAGGACTCAAATCCAGGTCCCTTCGTTGTTGTCATGTTTCTTAAACCATGTTAATGATTTTTCTCAAATGGATACATTTTATAAGAAGTGGATTCATTCAAAGAAGTTGGAAGTTGTGGCTTGAAGGGAACTCAAGGCAGCCCCTTCAGTCTGCCCAGGAGGCCTTGAAAGGGAGTACAGACTCAGGGGGTGGCTGGCTTAGCTTAAAAGAGTGCTGGTAAGGCCAGTGGCTACAAAACCCACTGGTCCAAGCATCCCAAAAGAAGCCATCCACTTTACCAGGAATGTACCTCGACAACCACAGAGACAAGTCCCAAGGAATAAAAAAGGGCTGGGGGAGCCCCCGATTGGCTCCGGATGATGTCATGCCCCCACCCAGAATGCCTGTAAAAGCGGTCTGCTCTGGGCGACTTTATGGGGGCCTTGGTGTCTGCACCTTCCCTCCCTGGCTGCCAGGCAGGCGTGACAGCTCCTGTCGACACTCCCCCCCGCCTCACCAGGTCCCCAGTCTCCCTGCCCCGGGCCTCTCGCAGCCTGTAATTACCCACAGTCCTGGCTTTATGGGCTCCCGGAAATGGGGACCATGCAGCAGGAGGAAGTCCCTTGAAAGGGACCCAAGAATCCTCCCACCAGGGCCTCTTCCTCCCTCCCCTCTGAGGGTCCTCGAGAGCAGACCCCCTGGAAGCCTATGGTGCCCAGACCTCTACAGACACCCTTCTAACTCTCAGGTCCTCCACTTGGCCCCATAACAGGCACTGCCCCCTGCCAACAATCCTACAACTGCTCCCCAAGGCTCTTAGAACAAAATACAAATTGCTCCCTGCAGCCTCCAGGTATCTAGGCGGTCCACAGTGTGCTTCCCCCTCACTACTCCGCACTGCACTCCTCAAGCCAGCAGCAACAACCCACCCCCCGCCCCCATTCCCATACCTACTACATTCCCTCACCTGCCTCTGAGCCACTGTAGATGCTAGTCCCTCTGTCTGGAACACTTATCCCTCACTTCCTTTTAGCTGGCTAACTCCCACTCACCCTTGAGGTCTCTTAGATTTTTCTTTCCTTGGGGATGTTTTCTGGACCTCTGTCCCAGCTGGGCCAGGGGTCCTTCTTCTGGGCTCACAGCATCCTCCAGGCTTGTCCCATGACTTAGTCAGGGGGTCCCCCCAGAAACAGATGCTACAACAAAGATTCAAGTGCAGGTAGTTTATCTGGGAGCTGAGGCCAACATCTGCTGGCAAAAAAAGGGGGAGATGAGAGAGGGAAGGGAAGACAGCCAACATCAAGCGGGTCACCACAGAGGGCAACCGGGGGGTGATCCTGCGGGGAGCCCTGGACTGCAGTGCAGAACACACTGATGAGTTATCTCAGCCTCAGCCTGGCCAGGCATAGGGGCTTCCCTGGTGGTCCAGGGGCTAAGATTCTCTGCCCCCAGTGCAGGGGGCCCAGGGTTAGATTCCTAGTCACGAAGTGTGATCCCACATGCCGCAACTAAAAGTTTGTCTGCTACAGTGAAACATCCCGTGTACCGCATCTAAGGCCTGATACAATCAAAGAAATACATATTTTTCAAAAAAGGAAAGAAAAGAAAGTAGCCGGGGTAGTAATTACCACCAGTCCTATTGATCACCGACGGAGATTCATTATCTGGCCTGCTGCCAGCACAGCGGGCTCAAAAGCCAGAGGAAGTTCCCTGGAAGTCAGGTGGTGAGCACTACAACGCTGAGAACGGGGGCCTGTAAGCCCACACCCGTGTCCACTTACCCCACCACAGCCCCACCACCCTGCACCACGGTTGCCCCTGCCCACTGTCTCCTGGACAAGCCCAGGAGCTTCATGTAAGCCACTCCTGCACCTGTTTTGCTTGTGGCTGTATTCCCAGGGCCCAGCACAGTACTTGATATAGAAAGTCTATCTGGTGAATCAAAATCATGTCTTATCTGGGTTAGGTGCCCAAGCCCACCAGTGATTCAAGGATCTTATCCACAGGGTCCTCAGTTTTCCAGCTGAAAAACCTGTAGATCCAAGAAGCAAAGCCACAAGAAGAAGCCTGGAACACCTTTCATTATTATCAGCATTGGACAAAAACTCCAAGGGTCAATCTTACCCCTGTCAGATCCTTAGGCGAGGACACCAATGCGCAGACCCAGAGGCCTCTGTTCAAATCCCAGCTCTGTCCGTTGCTGCGTGGCCTTGAGCAAGTTGCTTCACCTCTCTGTGCTTCAGTCTCAACTATAGTTAAGTCCAGAAGGTCTGCAAAATTATTAACATTATTACACGTTTCAAAGGAATTAATGCACTTAATATACTTTGTCATCATTAAAATGATTCTTAACTCTTTAGCAGACAAAGAGTTTCCTGGCTCCGAAAAGTGATTCTTACCAAGCAGCTCTAATCCAAAACCTTGAGGATCCCCTGGTGCAAACACTGACCCAACGCTTAGCACTGTACTGGAGGTGTTATACTCAACCAACAGTCCACTAACTACAGACTTGCCTTCAATAGCCCTGCATGGTTTGAATACCCCGATAACAGGAAGCTCAGTACTTAACAGGGGCATCAGATGGATTTTCAGACAGCTCTGAAAGGCTAATACTGGGCCTTCTCCCCATCAGCTTTCTCTCTCCCCTAATAAGGAAAGCATCCCCCCACCTCCACCCCAAAGCATGACTTTAAGGTCCTAGGCCCTCAAGGCCTCTCTCCTTCCCTCTCTGGGATGGACTCCAGCATCCTTGGGGTGATGGAACTGCACAGAATCAGTGCGTCTCTGCCAATGCTCAGGGCGCTTCACTTCCATTCCAGAGGCAGGGGCTGAATTAGTGTTTGCGGAGTTCACATCCCCTGTGGCCCTGGGCAAACCGCTTGGCTTCTCCAAGTCTCAGGATCTATCATAAAGTGGAACTTGCTGGAGACCTGGACGTCAGCATCCTGAGGCTTCGGGGGTACATCCATTCATGGAGGGCTGATTCTGCCCGTCTGTGCTGGGGATGGGGATATCGTGACCAAAAAATGGATGTAGGCTCTGCCCTCAGGGGCTCCCTGTCCAGGTGGGGAGACTGACGTCAGAAGTGATTTTCAGCTGGAAACCGAGATGTATAACACGAGGGGCATCTAACCGTGTCTGTCAAAGGAAGTGGGGAAGACCTAAAAAGGTTAACCTCTAAGGTCTGCTCAACAGTTTCTTGAGCATCTGAAGGGAAGAAAGAGAGAGAACGACAGGCAGAGGAAACAGCCCATATGGAGGCCAGGGTTCAGAGCCCGTGAGACATCTCAGGGCACAACAGAGGGCCAGTGGCAGGAGCAAAGACCCTGGGGCAGATGGTGAAGGAGGGGCTGGACAGGGCAGCCGGGGCTGGGTGGCAGGATCATCGAGCTGCCAGGCTGCAGCCCCCCCTCCTTCCGGGAGCTCCCTGGGTGTCGGGCCCTCTGACTGTCCCGTCTCCATCTCTGTATCTACTGCCTCATTCTCCCCTCATCACCATAACGTGAGCCTTTTCTCCTCTCAAAACACCAGTAGCACTCAGCTGCCCACACACTCTTCCGATGACCCCCAAATTTTATTTTTTTTAATACATTTGGACCATTTTTTTAAGTCTGTGTTGAATTTGTTGCGTTTTTTTTTTTTTTTTTTTCTGTTTTATGTTTCAGTTTTTTGACCACAAGGGACGTGGGATTTTATCTCCCCGACCAGGGGTGGAACCACACCTCCCTGCCCTGGCAGGCGAAGTCTCAAGCAGTGGACCGCAGGGAAGTCCCAACTCCCAAATTTTAAGATACATCGTATGAAATGGGCTTCCCTGATAGCTCAGTTGGTAAAGAATCCACCTGCAATTCAGGAGACCCCAGTTCGATTCCTGGGTCAGGAAGATCCACTAGAGAATGGATAGGCTACCCACTCCAGTATTCTTGGGCTTCCCTGGTGGCTCAGCTGGTAAAGAATCTGCCTGCAATGTGGGAGACCTGGGTTCGATCCCTGAGTTGGGAAGATCCCCTGGAGAAGGGAAAGGCTACCCCCTCCAGTATTCTGGCCTGGAGAATTCCATGGACTGTATAGTCCATGGGGTCGCAAAGAGGCGGACACGATTGAGTGACTTTCACTTTCATAAAGAGAAAGCCAACATGGCGGTGCATAAGAAAAGCGTGCAGAATCTGAATCTGAAAAGTCCACAGGTTCTCCTGTGGCCCCAGAGCCTAGAGTTGGGTAGCAAAATAAGGGACTCAAAAGGTTGCAAGCCTTGCTTTTCCTGCAAGCCAGCCAAACCCTGGCACAGACAGGGAAATCGAGACCTGGAAACAAGAAAGGACGGGTCCCAGATGGTGCCTTAAGGCTGGGGTTGGGTGAGAACCAGGTTTCCACATCTCTGTGTGCTCCTCCTCCCCTGCAGATAGGGGTGAGAGTCCTGAGTGACTGGCTGGCCTTGTCCAGACCTGAGGCCAAACACTGCTTTCATGCCCTGCTGTTTGCTCAAGGGGGCAAGCAATGGTCATCTGGTCATGTCAATCATTGGAGTGTGAATGGCCAGAGAGAGGCACAGGAGTGGGAGGTGGGGTGGGGGTGATTCTATCATCTGCCTTGCATCACTGCCCTCAGAGAGTCTGAGAAATTGGATAAAAGCGTACCATGTCTTGGGCCTTGGTCGCTTCCATTCAGAGGCTGGGTTTGTCTTGCCCCAAGGCAACCCACTCCCTCCCAAAGCTAGGAATCCTGAGTTGCTGGCACGCTTGCTTGTCCCTAGCACCGGCCCACTCAGAGGTGGAGGGAGGTTCTGGACCTTGGAAGAGCCTGTGAGGTCAGGCCAGGCCAGATCTGACCGTGTGGGTGTGCGTGTGCGCACAGGAGTCACAGAGACAGGCACAAAGATCAGCTCAGGCATCTGCACTGCCAGCCAACGTTTATTGGCATGTCCTCTGTGCCCGAGGGAAGAGAAAGTAAGTGGGAACCATCCTCAACTCTGAAAAGGAGCTCAGAGTCCAGCAAGGAAGCAGGAACCTGGGAAAACCTACACACCTCTGCCTGGCCCCAGTGCCTGCTGTCTTTCAGTTTAATCCACCCCACACCAAAGAAGGGGACGTTACCCACACTGTAGCTGAAGACATCGAGGCTCGGGGAGACTAATGGACATGACTTCGGCATTCCATGGGCAGCCAGCACCGGTCTGTTTTTGCTCGCCATTTCAGTGACTGGCCCATATGAGAGAGATGCCCAGTGAATCTTTGGTGAGTGAGTGAGTGAGAAAAGTGTCCGAGGCAAGATTAGAATCCAGGTCCACCACCACCAGAGCTCTGGATGCTCCTTACATTGCAGAGATATACATGTCAATGCAGAGCAGCGTGGGAACTACGGTGTCAGACACTGCAGGAGGAGATGGGGGAAGGGACCACGGCACAAAGAGCTGGGACATTTGACTGAAGTTAGGAAGTATAGAGAGGAGTTTTCTAGGCTCACCATTCATTCTCCCAGACATTTAACAAGCATTTATTATTGGCTGGCACTCTTTTAGGAGCTTACATGCCTACAGGCTAATTCGCGTCAGTCGTGTCCAACTCTTTGCAACCTCTGGACTGTAGCCCGCCAGGCTCCTCTCTCCATGGGATTCTCCAGGCAAGAATAACAGAGTGGGGTGCCATGCCCTCCTCCAAGGGATCGTCCCAACCCAGGGATCAAACCCCTGTCCCTTACATCTCCTACACTGGTAGGAAAGTTCTTTACCACTAGCACCACCTGGGAAGCCTTTTAGGAGCTTGGGATCCATCGATGAAGGATATAAGATTTCTATCCTGTGGGACTTAATATTCAAAAGAATCACAGGGAGAAAGAATCTCAGACAGAGAGAATAGCACAGGTAGAAGAAAAGAGAAATTTTGCTCAGTCGCACAGTCATGTCTAACTCTGTGCAACCCCACGGACCGTAGCCCACTGGACTCCTGTGTCCATAGGATTCTCCGGGCAAGAATACTGGAGTGAGTTCCCATTTCCTTCTCCAAGATGTATCCTGGGGACTCAAAATAAAGAGTTCATTGGGTACATATACACTTACTGTGTTTTTCTCCTTATTTAAGCCATGATTGCTTAAATCACAGAAGGAGAAGGCAATGGCACCCCACTCCAGTACTCTTGCCTGGAAAATCCCATGGATGGAGGAGCCTGGTGGGCTGCAGTCCACGGGCTCGCTGAGAGTTGGACATGACTCAGTGACTTCACTTTCACTTTTCACTTTCATGCACTGGAGAAGGCAATGGCACCCCACTCCAGTACTCTTGCCTGGAGAATCTCATGGATGGAGGAGCCTGGTGGGCTGCAGTCCACGGGCTCGCTGAGAGTTGGACATGACTCAGTGACTTCACTTTCACTTTTCACTTTCATGCACTGGAGAAGGAAATGGCAACCCACTCCAGTGTTCTTGCCTGGAGAATCCCAGGGATGGGGGAGCCTGGTGGGCCGCCATCTATGGGGTCGCACAGAGTCGGACACGACTGAAGCGACTTAGCGGTCACAGCAAACATCACAGAAAATTCGGGACTCCAGAGGTTTTTAGTGTCATTTAAGAGAAAGGAAATTATGTTTGTTCATTATTCATCTTTTCATTCTTTTTATTGATTTTGATATTGAAACATAATTTCCACATTTAAAGCTGAAATTTTTATGTCAAGTACACAGGCTTTAGCATGGGTGGTTAACTTGCTTATAAAATATGTGGCATGTTTTAATTTTTTTAATCAATCAATCAATCAATCATTTGTGATGTCTCTGACGGGGATAAGATAGAAAGCAGGCTTTTATTTTATTAGGAAGCTGAGGTTGTCAACATTTCAAATGAGAGAGGTTGCCCAAGCCATGTTTCTATAGATTGTTGGGGGAAAAGTTAGAGTAGATAACTCCAGGGTTGGATTTGGGTGTGGCTCTGTGGAGGAGAGGGGAAGGGAAGGGGATCTCCCGTCCAAGTAGGACCCATTAGGGCATGGGGCTGTGGGTGGAACAAAGTGGGGGTGAGGGGCAGTTCCTTCTGCAATGAACAAAAAGTGAGACAATGACAATTGACTTCTCCTGGGTCCAGGTGGCATTGCCCAGCCAAATTGGGAGGGAAGTCTCAAGGATCCAGCAGCAAATAAGGAAACAGAAGTGAAGGAAGGCTTTGGGAGGAACCATAAGTCTCCTTTGCTTCCCAGATGGTGCTAGTGGTAAAGAACCTGCCTGCTGAGACACAAGAGACACAGGTTCGATCCATGGGATGGGAAGAGCCTCTGGAGGAGGGCATGACAACCCACTCCAGCATTCTTGCCTGGAGAACCCTATGGACTGAGGAGCCTGGCAGGCTGCAGTCCATAGGATTGCACAGAGTCGGACATAATGCTAAGTGACTTAGCAGGCTTTAGAGTCTCTGTAAGCCAGAAATGAGGGGTCAGATGATGGGGATACAGACATGGGCGTGGCAGGGATGACAATCTGCAGAGTCTGAGGAACAGGCAGGGGACGAACAGTCAAGGTGCCCAGGACAGAGCCTGAGCCATAGCTGGCACTCAGCAAATATCTATTGAGTGCATGGTCTTGGATACCAGGCAGAGGGCCTTGCTTTTTTTTTTCTTTATAACTTTGATATGTTAGATAGTTTTTATGTGCTCAGAGGTAAACTTGCTAAAGGCTTCTCCTGCCTTCCTTCATTCATTATATCATTTTACAGACAAGGAAACGAAGGCTCAGAGAGGCCAGTGGCTTAACCAGGGTCACAAAGCAAACAAGTGCAAGAATCAGGGCTTGAACCCATTTCCTTGTGAGTCCAGCACCTAGGTCCTCTGTTTCTTGGGACTTTGTCCTGCAGAGAAAGAAGTTCAAAGCCCAGGCTGGATCACGGCTTCTGAGGGACCTAGGAACCATTGCTTTCATGGGCTCTGACCTCCATAAAAACATATTTAAAATTGTAATGCATGACTGTGTTGATATAAAGAAAAATATAATCCAGATTGGATGATATTCACTTTTTTCCCCCTCTGACTTTAAAAACATTTTCTTGGGCCCCCAAAAGTGTCCTGGGCAGTAGTCAGGCCCATTGTGCCTGCCGGAAAAGTCAGAGAAGTACCCCTGGGCGTGGTGTCTGTGGGCCCCCTTTCAAACTAACCCAAGCAATTCTTTGAGGTGTGTGGCCTTTGGAAGCCACCTGGTGGCGGGAGGGGGAGGGGGATGGCGGGTATCCTGTGGCATAAGCCAGACCCCTCCAGGAAGTCATCACCCAAGGAATGACTCTCTTCCTGGAAACATTTTCAACTCTTCAGCTACGCAGTCAGAGAGGAGAAAAGCCCAATTGCCCCCCGGGACTCAGACCAGGCCAATTTTGTGCACAGAGAGAAACAGTAGGAAAATCCGGCCTGCTCCAGGTCCAGCCCCAGCCCTGCCCTTTCCCCAACTCCCAAGGAGCAGAGATACTTGTGCTGCCCTCTGCCCTCCGCCCCCACCCTGGGTTTCCTGGAGCTCCCTCCCTGGGAGGAGCTGGGGCCCCATGGGTGACCTTTAGCATCTCTGATCTCTGTCTTCCCTCCTCCCCACCTCCTCTGCCCCCATCACCGGGGAACTGCTGGAAAAGGGCAAAGGGCACTGGCAGGTGGGAGGGTGGGGAGGAGAGGGGGCCTGCCCCTAGTCCAGCCTCCCAGAACCCCGTCTGCCCCCAAAACTCCTCCTGGGATCTGGGATCACCCATCTCAGCCTCCTGCAGCCTCAGTATGTCTGATGTAGAAATCAAAACCACACTTTCCCGGCTTCCTGAAATCCCCAGTACCAGCCAGTCCCAGTCTTCGATTTCTGAAAGAAAACAGGAATAATTTGCAACTTTTGCAAGTGCCAGACTCTGCGCTAAACACTACTCAATGCCCATAACAACTCCACTAAGTAGATACCATTGTGGCCATGGTAGGGAACAATAATTGTTAAGAGACTTGCTCAGGGTCACACAGCAGTCAGTGGCCAAATCAGGAGTCAGATCTGCCTGGCTGGCTCCACCCTCTGCTTGCTCTGTCGATTGCTTCAATCGTGGCTGACTCTTTGCAACCCTATGGACAGTAGCCCCCCAGGCTCCTCTGTCTGTGGGATTCTCCATGCAAGAATACTGGAGTGGGTTGCCATTTCCTCTTCCAGGGGCGCTTCCCAACCCAGGGACTGAACCTACATTGCCTGCATTGCAGACGGATTCTTTACCCACTGAACCACCTGGAAAGCCCACCAGGCCCCTGCAGCTTCTCAAAAAGAATTCTTCGCTGGCCTCCCAGGTCTCAGTTCCCAAGCCTGACTCTGAAGCCTGTCCTAACCTAGCCTTTACCAAAGTCTTGTGACACCCACCCCCTACCACCACTCCCACAAGGCATCAGGCACACTCCAGCCATCCAGAACCACTGATGATTTTTCAAAATTCCACATTGTTTCATCTTCCCATGCCCTCAGCCTGGAGCATTCCTGATAGAGGAATTTCTCTAGTGGATTGAACATGAGGTTTTGACACTCTGACCTGGGTCTGAATCCTGTCTCCATGCCCCTGGGTCCAACTGTGTGAACTTGGGCCAGCCATTGCATCTGTCTGAACACTGATTTCCTCAGTCATAAAGCTGGGGCCACAACGCCTGCCTCGTACTCTTTTCATGAGAATTCAGAGAAAGGACAGGAGGAGAGACAGGCACAGGGTGGGAATTCAGTACGTATTCTCTCTGCTGACCCCCACCATCACTACCGTCCCCATCTGTTCCTCCTTCAAATCTCAGCACAAATGTCACCTCCTCTGAGATGGCCTCCAGGAGTTTCTCAGACAAGCAGACAGAGTGCTGCCCCCTGGGCTGCAAGTTCTGGGAGGGTAGGGGTCTCCTCTGGACCCTAGCCCAAAAAACAAGGCTGACTGTGTTGTTGGAAGGAGAGCAGGAGGGAAGTTGGAAAATGAAATGAGCAAGAGGCAAGCGATTGGAGATTGATCGTGAGATTGAAGGTTAAAAGTGGGAGATTAATAGTGGGAAATAAGTTAGGTCTTAGTTATCTTAGTAATTAGATCCAGGAGGACTTCTCTGGTGGTCCAGTGGCTAAGACTCCCAATGCAGGGGACCCAAGTTCGATCCTTAGCCAGGGAACTAGGTCCCACATGGCACAATTAAAAATTCCGCGTGCTGCAACGAAGATCAAAGATTCCATATGCTGCAGCTAAGACCACTGTGCTGCAAATGAATAAATAATAAATAAAATAAACATATATATTTAAAAATAACTAGGTCCAAAGTGGCTACAAACAGGAAGAGGTTGTCTGCTGGCTGAGGCAGCAGCGAGCAGAGCTGGAGCCCCACCCTCCTCCTCTCACCCCTACCCCATTCCCAGCCCGGCCACCCAGGGTCCTGCCACTCACCCTTCTTGTCCTTGCCGTCCCAGCCCCAATCCCACCTCACCACTCCCACTCTTTCCCATCCCCCTAAAGCCCCTCTCCCCATTCCCACCCTCCTCCAGGTCTCCAGTCCCATCCCAGAAAGCCACGGTAATAAGAGCCTCCGAACCAGCCCAACAGGTTCCCGGGGACCCAGCCCTGCCCAGGAGACAGGTAAGGAGGCGGAGCTGAGAACCCCAGCTGCCGGCTGCCTGAAAACACCAATTATCTCTGCAGTCCCTCGACAGCCCCTTGTGGGGGTTGTGAGGAGGTAGGGGGCAGGGGAGGATGCCCTGGTCTCCGGGAGACTATAATTCCAGACCCCTGAAGTCCAGAACCACTCCCACCACGGATGCAGCCTCTTCTGAGAGCTGACAGGTCTGAAGAATTCTGCCAAGCCAGACACACTGACTCATGTTTAATTACACAAGGAACTCATCATCTGGTTGAAACAAGTGAAGTTTCACAAAAGGAGACATGAAATTCTGGGTGGGAGGGGGAAATTAGCAACTTTTTTTTTCTTATGAACATATTGTTCAAAGCTTTGACAGGAACTGTCCACGAGAATCTCTTTGGGAGCCAGGGTTTCTGAACTCAGCTTTCTCCACCTGGTCCTCTCAGGCCCACTCCTTGGGCCAGTGAGGCTGGAGAGCTGTGTGAAGTTCTTGTGTGATTTTATGTGAGGATGTGAGGAAACATAGGTGTCTGCATGTGTGTGAGCAGATTAACACGAGTCAGGGGTGTGTATGTGTGTGTGTGTGTGTGTGTGTGTGTTGTGTGTTAGTCGCTCAGTCGCGTCCGACTCTTTGCATTCCCATAGACTGTAGCTCATTCGGCTCTTCTGTCCAGAGGATTCTCCAGCCAAGAGTACTGGAGTGGGTGGCCAGTCCTTCCTCCAGGGTATCTTCCCAAACCAGGGATTGAACTCAGGTCTCCCACATTACAGGTAGGGTTCAAATCCCAGCTCCACCTCTTAGCTGAGTGATCCTTGGGAGAATTATCTAAACTCTCTGAATCTTAATTCCCTATCTGTAAAATGGACTAAGTTACCTGCCTCCTGTGGGGAGTTGTGAGAACTGAAGGAATTCATAAATATAAGCACTTAGCCATGGCTGGTTGATTCTCGTGTTTGCTACTACCATCAGTATCAGTATTCATAGTATTACTATTATGATTCTGATTACAAAGCACCGTACCTGGAATCATAAGCCATACTCATTCAGAGCAGTACTGACTATGCGTCATTGACTGTGTGTGTGAAACAACCAAGGAAAGGCCCTGTGGATGAATGAGTGGATTTTCCTGGGGAGATGGTGGTTCGATAGTAGTTTTAGTTATAACTCTATAGGTTGGAATTTTGACCCATTTGCACTGGGCTAAAATCAAGGTGTCTGCAGAAGGCTCTGGGAGACAACTGGGAAGCTACCTACACTCTTTGGTTCACAGCCCCTGCCTCCTCCTTCTAAGCCTGCAATATTGTGCCTCTTGAGCCCTTCTTCCCACCACGTCTCCCTCTGCACATAGAAGGGAAAGGCTCTCTGCCTTTTGGCTTCCCAGGTGGTACAGTGGTAAAGAATAAACCTGCAGATGCAGGTTGAAATCCCTGGGCTGAGAAGATCCCTGGGAGGAGGAAATGGCAACCCACTCCAGTATTCTTGCCTGGGAAATCCCATGGACAGAGGAGCCTGGCGGGCTACAGTCCATGGAGTCGCAAAGAGTCAGACACAGCTGAGCACCATCACCACGACATAACTGTTGCCCCATCCAAAGAATCCAGGGTAACCTCTGCATCCCAAGGTCACTGACTCTAATCCTAAAGGCAAAGTCCTCTTTGTCACAGTAAGATAGCATGTTCACAGGTTCCCGGAATTAGGACAGGGACAACCTTGGGAGGCCATCATTCTGCCTCCACAAATGAAAAAGACCCTCCTGGTCCGGAATCTGTGGGAGTAGAATCCATCAATAAGTGTCTCTCTTCAGCCTCTGTCCTGGAGCTCGGGACACTGGAAGAGGCTGGAAGTAGCCAGACTGGCAGTGGACAAGCAAGTCTCCAAGTTCAAGAGCACTCCAGCTTACATTTCTGGCCAGATTTGGGTAACTCCTCCCAGCTCTGAAAGGGGCAGAGAGGTGCAGATCTGATCTTCCACTGACCTGCTGGGTGTCTGTGGAGACATCACTTCCTTGTTGAGCCTCGAAGCTTCCTAAACTGGTGGATGACACTCATTCTGAGGACCACACTCGAAAACCCGGAAGTTCTTATGACACCATTGGATATCCAGTCAGGGCTCAACTGGTGTTTCAGTACACCCATTCCACATCCTTGAGACAGGAAGGTCAGGTTCACATTTACTCTGTTAGAGTGTGTGGCAGGGTGTGTATGTGTGTGTGTGTACGAGAGCAAGTGTATGAATATATGGGCATGAAGGTGGGAATCAGTGGGTAAGAGAGTGCCTCCCTGCACAAAAGTCTAAGCCCTGTGCTCTTTCCCACAGGCCAGACACCTCTCACCCAAGTTCCTCTGAAGGCCAAAGCTTTTGCATCCACAGACCCCACAGTTCTGGGAGCCTGACCACAGTGAGCTTTCCCAAGCAAGACATTTCTTTGAAGTCTCCTTTTTGACACATTCTGTTCCAAAGACTGTCTTCGGCTGCTTTATTATACAGAGCAGTGTTTCAAGCTGCAAATCTTTGGAACACCGTGCAACTGTTTAAAAGTGTGGGGTCAGACTCTGTACAGACAAGATGTCCAAAACATGTTGTTAAGCAAAAGAAAGAAGTTTCATAACACTGGGCATAGGTTGGACCCATTTTTGTTTGAAAACAAAGCGTCCCTCTTGCCAAGTTTCAGAAACACAATTGCTTTCAAGGCACAAGATGGGAAGTGGGGGAGGGAAGACTCTAGGGAGAAGTCAGGCTTATGTCATCCGCCTCATAAAAAGATTCAAATTCCAGCTTGCAAAGTGGGCAGTCAGACTTTGGCCTCTGGGGCCTTTGAGTGGAGGTGGTGGGGGCGGGGGGCGAGCAGTGGAGAGGGTGTATATGGTGTGTACAGCCGACTCTTTGTGACCCCATGCACTGTAGTCCACCAGGCTCCTCTGTCCATGGGGTTTTCCAGTCAAAAATACTAGAACAGGCTGCCATTTCCTCCTCCAGAGGATCATCCTGACTCAGGAATCGAACACATGTCTCTTGCATCTCCTGCATTGACAGGCAGATTTTTACCACTGCACCATCTGCAAGGGACGTGAGCGGGGTGGTGGGGAGGGTGGTATACAAATTCAAGTTGGTTTTGTAAAGAGACAGAAAATTTCTTTCCTTTTTTTTTTTTCTGTTTACATTGTGCCTTTCTTCAATTTTAAAAAAGCAAGTTTTTAATATGTATCCCAAAAGTCTTAGTATAGTTTTAAGCTTAAAATTTAAGATTTCCCTAATTATAAAACATAGAGCCAAAAAAATCAATATGTAATCAAATATGTGTGTGAAAAAGGCACCCCCAGGGGGACTTCCCTGGTGGTCCAGTGGTTAAGACTTCACCTTCCAAAGCCGAGGGTGCGGGTTTGATCCCTGGTTGGGGAGCTAAGATCTCACATGCTTAGAAGCCAAAAAAGGAACACATAAAGCAAGAAAGGAAAGCAGTATTGTGACAGATTCCGCAAAGGCTTTAAAAAATGGTCCACATCAAAAAATAGTCTTAAAAATGGCACCCCAGCAAAATCAGCAACGTCTGTTACATAGATTCCAGTGCTGCTGGGTGCGTGCGATCACGACACTGACCAAGATCAGCCGAGAATCCACGCTGCCCCAGCCCCAGGGGTGAGTGAGCAGACCTGCTTGGATGGGCTTCAGAGACGGTCAGCAGGGCCTCGAGCCAAGACACAGAATGTCCTGTGTGTGTGTGGAACTCACACACACACATTCATGCAGGGTTCTGCACACCAGTCTCTCATGGGGTGCACTTTTCGTTTTCTGTGGGCACCGGTCTAAGAGATGACAGGTCTGACTTCCACGGCGGACTCTGCCCCTTGCCCGGTGAGTGGCCTTGGAAGTGCCATTTTTTACTCTTTGACCTTTGATGTCTCCATCTGCTAAACAGAATAAAAGATGATACGTGCAGAGTGCCTGATACATGGTAGGTGTTTAATAAACCGGGTTTCTAAGGAAGAGAGGCTCACAGTCTGTGCCTCATCCCTGGGCTCCCGCCAGGTAGGAGTACGTCATCAGAAGTGGGCTCACCGCCTGGAGAGAGCAGAGTCCACTGACCTGATAAGGCCAGCCTCTCTCTGCCCCACACCGAGCGGCCTCTGTCCTCTGACCACCTGTAACTGACTAGTTCCAGGACACGTGCTACATGATCCCATGGCCCCAGGGCTCAGGACGTCCTGCCTGCCTGCCTTGCAGAGGCTGGAGAGAAGCAAGGTGTCCCCATTTTGCAGATGGGGAAAATAAGGCTCAGAGCGGCTATGTAACTTTTATCTACACCATATCTGCTTTCTGTTCTTTCATTTGATGTTTAAATGAGATGCTCATGAGGACCAGGCATTGCATGAGTCTCAGGGCAGGAGGAGGCAGCAGTAAAGGAGACTGTCTGTGTTGTCACGGAATCAGGATCAGCTACACGGGCGTGTGACCTATGTAGCCACACAAGTGCTGTGCTTGCCTGCCGCTCATTCACTTTCGACTCCTGTGGACTGTAGCCCACCAGGCTCCTCTGTCCATGGGATTCTCCAGGCAAGAATACTGGAGTGGGTTGCCGTACCCTCTTCCAGGGAATCTTCCCAACCCAGAGACTGAACCTGCGTCTCTTAAGTCTCCTGCACTGGCAGGACCCCACAGCTAAAAAAGGCCATGCTTGCTTTAATGCTCTATTGCCATCTTAAACTTCTCAAAATTTTTAAACAAGAGGCACTTTATCTTCATTTTGCACTGGACCTTGAAAATTATGAAACTGATGGAATTAAGAGGGTCATGATCATGGAGTTGGTGATGGACAAGGAGGCCTGGCGTGCTGCAATTCATGGGGTCGCAAAGAGTCAGACACGACTGAGCGACTGAACTGAACTGATGAACCTGAAAAACAGTTCCCAGTAGATGGATGTCTGGAGAAGGGAACCTGGGCAAACCTTGGAGAGGCGGGGGCCAGTGACAGTGGTAGGAGTGCCTGGTCCAGTTGAGAGCTTCAGTGCCGCCTTCTTAAGGGACTAATGCTGAGACCTGAAGAATGAGTAGAAACTGACCTGGTGAAAAGGTGGAAAAGCGCGATGAAAATGCAGCTTAACTGTAAACTGGAGATGGTGATCCTGACTCTGCAGGAACAACTGTTACAATGAATGCATCCATTCATTTAGTCAATATATTTCAAGCATCTACTCTGTAGTAAACACTGTACTGTGTATGGACCGATATATTCCTATGACCCATGTGTCCTCACTAGGAGATGGATGGTAAAACAACTTATTACACAGGCAAGTATTTCATCCATCCCGAGGTCCTAAGGGTAGTGGGTGGACCTTGGGAGGAGTTAGCCCATGGCAGGAAGAGGTCAGGAGAGCAATAAAAAGCTTAATTAAAGGGAAACAGCCTTCAGAGAGAGGGAGGCAGAGAGGGAGGAAACCTAGCCTTACTGACTAGCAACTGTGGACCTGGTACTTCCATCACACATGTCAGTCCACGTTCAGAGCCCTTGAAGGCAAGTGCCCCACGCTACAGTAGGAACTAAGTCTCAGACAGGCTAAGTCACCGCCCAAGTTCACACATGAAGTTAGGGCCAAGATACAGACTCCCAGAGCAAACTCTGTTACCTGTACTCATCTCTCCCTGACCAAAAATCTACCCTGGTTCATCCAGCTTTTGTATCCTACCTCCTATATCTCACCGATTTGTAGTAGCTGGGTTCACTCTATTAGATTCAGCTTTATGACGCCATCCTAAACATCTAAGGCTTTCTCTATAGGCCTGTTCCATCCTTCCCACTCTGCAGAGAGCCTTTCTCTGGCTCCTTAAACACAAGGACCAGCTGAAGCTCCCCCAACTCTCCATCCTCCCCTTTCCAGCTCCAACCACACTCTAACTAGCACCCCAGAATCCAAACTCTGATTTCCTGGGAACCTGATGCTTCCTGGCCCAGCTCAGGTTCGAGTGTCCACTCTTAGTTCCAACGGCTATGTACCCGGGCTCCTTGGCACAGCAGAGATACGGCAGCAGGATTCCATCACCGCAGGGTGATCCCCTAACTCTTCATCCTGGGATTCTAGCTCCTTAGGGCCTGTGTGCAGATCTCAGTTCAAACCCTAGCTCAGCCACTTGGCAGGAGGACTTGGACAGATTCCCTGGTCTCTTCAGGAGCCGCCACGGGAGCACAGACTCACAACCACTCAGAGTGACTGTAGGCTGACCTGGGAATCAGAGAGGCTGGGGTGCAGGAGTGCTAAGTACAGAGAGAGAATGAAGGGATTCATGGCTGAAAGTCAGCAGGCATTCATTCATTCATCCACATGTCACTCCCAAGAGCTGGATGGTGACCCCTGTGCCTGCTCTTGATCCTCTCAGTTCCCAGGGACACCAGGAAGGGCACAGCAAGCAGCCTCTGACCTCTGGCTCTGCAACCTGTGTCCACTCAGTAGAGGTGGTGAGCTCACATGCGCGCACACACACACACAGACACACACAGCACACGCGCAGACTCTGCAGAGGGGATGGGCCTCGACAGATCCTTGGCTCAGACCCCACCCATCCTTGCCCTCTACCCCCAGGGGGACCCACACTGGCCCTGCTTGCAGAAATCCCTGTTGGGAAGTAGGTCTGAGCTCCTTTGTCCTCTTCAAGTTTCTGGCCGTCTCCTGTTCCCTGAAACACCCCCCTCCCCAAGACTGGGAGGGGCTGGAGGGAAAGGCTCGAGAGAGGGCCCACGTGTGCTGGTGAGAACCTGCCCGGGGCAGGTCGCTCCACTTACGCTTTATGTGCATTTTCTCATTCACTCCTCATCTCTCCTCTCCTGCGCCGCCAGATTAATATGATTATAGCCATGTTGCAAATGAGGGGCGTGAGGCTCAGAAAGATTACCTGGCCTCCCCGGGGCCACCCAGGTGGGGAAGCCAGAGTTTTCAGGCCAGAAGTGGCAGTCTGCAGAAAGTGTAGGGTCTTGCCAGCGTGGCAGGCTGAGGATCCCAGCCCCATTCCCAGGGAGAAAGAAGCCCCTGGCTGGGTTGAAGAAAGAAAGCTAGCCCCTGCCCCCCTGAGGGCTTTCTAAGGAGGCAAGTGTGGACAAAGTCAGCTGTTTGGGCCCGGGAGGCTGGGCTAGCCAGGCTCTTGCAGGCCTCCTGGGTGGGGAGGAGCAAGGCGTCATTATTAGGAGGCCGACTAGGGTGTGGAGAAGGAGCTCCTCCTCCACCACCCAGAGTGCCTTGCAAGGCACAGGCTGGAGCTGACAACATGCTGTGGATAGAGGGACCAAGGAAGAGGGGCCAGAGGGTAAGGCTCGAGCTCCGGGCCACGTGGGTGATGCCTGGAGATTCCATCAGGCCTTTTCTACAGTCTGAGGGTGGGCCAATTGCCTTAAGGGCTCTCCTCACCAACAGACTTTCCTCTAGAAGAGTAAGTGGGTACCAACAATGGCGGACAAGGTAATGCTCGCCTTAGTGAAGATGGAGATGAAGATGGTGATGGTCACCCCCGTGATCATGAGGCCGACACCGGTAACAGCTAACACACCAAGCACCATGGATCCAGCAGGCTCTGACTATTCTAAGCGCCTTATGACACAGCAAGCCTGTGAGACAGGTACAATATTATCACCCTCATTTTACAGAGGAGGGAACTGAGACAGGGAGCAGTTAAGAAACTTGTCCAAAACCACACAGGGAGGACGTGTTAGAACCGGCGTTTCGGTTTCAGAGTCTACACTCCGGCCTTCAGTATTACCCACATTATATGTAAATATAATACAATGAAAATAGCGATCACTCTTTACTGAGCAGCTACAATGCATGAAGGATTATGTTAAGCACTTTACGTGCACACCCGACTAAATTCTCATGAGACCTTTAACTCCTCAAAGTTATTGTAGTTCCCTTCAGATGATACAAAATCTGAAAGCTAGCAGGGGAAGTAACCTCTCCCATATCAGAGGGCCAGCAGGTGCAGAGGTGACCATCAAACCCAGGCAGCCTGACTCCGAGTCCCCCATCTCAACCACAAAGGCATACTGTTTGTCTGTGGTTTTGTACACACGTGCACATACATCCTTCCAGGGCATGCCCACACACACATGTGTACCGGGACACGCTCACCCAACGCAGAATTGCATAAAGCCTGGCCATCAAAAGCTGGCTGCCTTGTCACCCAGCGAGGGACCCAAACTCTCAGCCCAAAGACTCAAGATGTTCGCTTCGAAAAGCTGTTCCCAAGACAGGAGGCAAGCATGCGTTGCGACCACGCCAGAAGAATGCTGGCAAGTCCTGTGAGTCCCGGCTCCCTGGGTCTGGAGCATCTGGAAGAAGCTGGTGGGGGTGAGACTGTTTGCACTTAGGCCTGAAACTCTAGCTTCTTTCCCACAATAGGTTCACAGCTGTAAATCCCACTTCCCCGGAGCTCCTGCTGGGGTTTGTGCACTCCCTTCCAGGGCCTTCTCTGCCAATCAATTTCCTTGCAAATTGTGCCTGATCCTAGCCAGGGGATGGGACCGGTTAGACCTGCTTGACAGTCTCCCAGCTGCAGTGTGGGAGTCTGGACTTGCGGCGGAACCTAACCCTTCTAGGTGGCTTCTAGGAGCATTTCCGGAGCTCCTGTCTCAGGCCGGGCCCTTTCAGAAAGACACTGCTGGAGAGAGAGGGCTCAGATCCAGCCTTCTCTCCAGGACTTATATTGTGCAGAGAGATCCCCTCCCCTCCCACCGGCCCAACCACGCTCCCCAGAAACGACAGCAGGCACCATTCACTGTCCCCACCACCCACCAGACATCACTGACAGATCCTCCTAAGCAGAAAGAAGTGGGCAAGATGCTCCCCATTTTGCCAGGAGGCTACTGAGGCTCAGAGGGGTGGAATGACTTACCTAAGTCCCCACAGCCAGCAAGAGGAGGTCTACCTGACTACAAGCTGAATTCCTTTTAGGTCCCGACTCCAGCTTCAGTAAAGATGTCAGAAAAAAATCCCAGCACTGTCTCTGACTAACTGTGCATCTTTGAACAAGCTGCTTAACCTCTATATGGCTCAGGAGTAATTGAAAAAGGAGGTGATCTACAGAGGGACGGGCTGTGAGTGACAGAGAACTTCATAGGGAATCACACACCTCCAAGGTGTGGAGGCTGGAGAACCCAGGGCGGGTTCTGGGGTCAGTCTGGCCTAGCACAGGATGCTAAGCAAAGGGTGGAGTGGCAAGCGCTCCCAGTGCTGGGCCCTGAAGGCCAAGCTAAAGAATTTGGAATTTGCCCACGGATGGCAAAGGGGAGCCATCGATGGTTTCTGAATGGGTCTACTTGCCAATATCTCAGAAAAATTAATTTAAAAGCAGGGACACATACACACCACTGGATACAAAATAGATAACTAATAAGGACCTACTGTATAGCACAGGGAACTCAAAACTCTGTAATGACCTATATGGGAATAGAATCAAAAAAACAATGGGTATACGCATATGTATAACAGGACTTCCCTGGTAGCTTAGCTGGTAAAGAATCTGCCTGCAATGCAGGAGACTCCTATTCAATTCCTGGGTCAGGAAGTTCCCCTGGAGAAGGGATAGGCTACCCACTCCAGTCTTCTTGAGCTTCCCCAGTGGCTCAGATGATAAAAAAGAAACCACCCGCAATGCGAGAGACCTGGGTTCGATCCCTAGGTCCAAGAAGATCCCCTGGAGAAGGAAATAGCAGCCCACTCCAGTATTCTTACCTGGAGAATCCCATAGACACAGGAGCCTGGTGGGCTACAGTCCATGGGGTCAGACACAACTTAGCAACTAAACCATCACCACCACTTACTCACCACAATTAGAGAAAACCCACAAGCAGCAACAAAGACCTTGCATGGTCAGATAAAGAAATGATTTAATTTTTAAATAAATAATTGCAATTTTCCTCATCATTCATGGGGAAAAATATTTTTGTGACTGGGGATGGCTGACGAGTGTTAACTAGACTTAACGTTGATGGTTTCACAATATACACAAATGTCAAATCATCATGCTGTACACCTGAAACTAATACAAAATTAGATGTCAATTATATCTCAGAAAAAAAGTTTTTTAAAGCAATATCCCCAGTGGAGCAACAAAGGGCTCAAGAGAGGAAGCAGGGTGGTCTGGCGTCAGGGACACTCTCAAGAGTCAAGTCTCCAGTGGATAAAATCCCAAAAGCACTTCTCCATCAGTCCCCAATTCTACCTCACTTATCACCCAAGCCCCAACCTCAGAGGAGTAGAAGAGCTGAGAACAAAGATTCTGGATTTAGACTGCCTGGCTTTGAATCCCAGCACGGCTACTTCCTCACTGTGCACCCTTGAGCAAGTTGATTAACCTCTCTGTGATTCCATTTCCTCACTCAGAAAATGGAGACATACTCTTCCCCTGTTTCATAAGGTTGCTGTGAGGTTTGCATGAATGAATGGCTGTAAAATACTTAACAGTGCCAGGAGCATGGATAGTGTCTGTCAAATAAGGATCTTCAAGGCCACGGCCCCTGATCCATCAAAGATCAAAGCAGGATAACTCTGACCGGATGTGTTCTTGGTTGATCCCATTCTGGGTCCTAATAATCACCAATCCCTTTGCTACCTGCAAGCCATCCTTCTAATAATAGGCCCTGGAAGAGTCCCAAGAACCAGCTCTAGACCCACAGGTTCTACAGAATGAATCTATCACCTATGAACAGTTTCACAAGTTTCAACCTCACGCTTCTGTTTTTCGAAAGCAGGACTCCTGGTCCTCTGGTCTCTCTTCTCTGTCACACAAACAGAGAGAGGAAGGTGGGCCACCTTGGAGAACACAAGAGAGTCATTCTTTTTAGAGATCTCAAGCAAAAGAAAGGTCTTCAAGATACATCATGCCTACAATCCAGTCGATGGATAACTTTTCCTACTATATAAAAATATAAAACCCAGAGAAAGGTCACTCTCTGTTGACTTTGAAGGAAACAAGCTGGATGGGCCAACAGGCAGGTAAACATGGGTTCCTTTTAGAGGTCATCTGAACGCCAGGACAGACTCTTCTCAGGGGACTTTCCACTTCACTTCTGACCTCTGACCTTCCCCAAATTGCCTCAGAATCTGGGCTCAGCATCTTGGACTGCCAAAGCCACAGTCGAGATGGAACTGAAATCCAGAAACTTGCTCTCTTCTGGAACAAGGACAAACCAATGACTTGTTGATGTTGCCAATAAGACAGTGACATGATCAGAAATGAGTTTTTGAAAGAGGGCTCTAGTAGTCTTAGAGGAGTCGGGTGGGAGCTGAAAGGGGAATTTATTTAAAGACTCTAGGAAATGACCAAAAAAAGGAGCAAGGACATTCCAGGCTACAGTGTGGTATGGAAGAAGCCAGAAGGATGCCTCTGAGAGGGCCTATAAATGCAGATTTGCCACCCAAGAAATCAGCTTATTTCTCAAGAACTGAACCAACAAGGACTTGATGGAGTTCCCTTGGCTGCGTGGTATTAATGGGCACCCTGAGACACTTTCTGTCCCAGCTTTGCTCGGAAACAAGAGGCCCCTGACTCTGTTTACCCAGCTGTGAGATGGGCTGAATAGCTGTTCCCTTCCAGTGTGAGGCAGAGAGCCAAACATCCTGTGAAGAATGCAAAGTGATCGGGAGCAGGGGAGGGAGGGTGGAGAGGCTGCTCACAGATGCTGGTAGATTTCCCAGCCCAGAAGAAATGTCCTCCAGTAACCGCGGCAGCCTCATCTCTGGTCTGCTTTTAGAGAGCTTCTTCCTGCCTCAGTGAAGCAGAAAGCAGGGGCTTGGGGAAGGTTGGTTCTGACTGGGGGACACTGCATGCAACCCTTTCTGGATGTTTACCAAGTATGTTTACCAAGCAGCCTGCTCTCCGAAACCTCGCAATCGCTCAAAACAAGAGAGCTGTTGATTTGTGGCTTGTTTTCTTTTCTTTTTTAAGTCATCACAAATGTTGGATTTAGAGACATTATTTCTTTTTAAAAATAACTTGTCAAGGGGACAAAGTATTTAGGAGGCTTCTCAGCTCAGAAAGCAATGAGGGGGAAGAGCCTGTTTTTTGTTTGTTTGTTTGTTTGTTTGTTTGTTTGCTTGTTTTCTGCATGAGCTTAGAGTGAGGGACAGGATAAACTGGGGGAGGAAGGGCAGTCAGAAAGGGGTGGGAGACTAGCTACCTCGCTGCCCTCAGCATTGAACTGGAGCCTTCTCTGCTCCCCCACCCCACCTTTTTCTCTTCAAAGACCCACCAAGCACCTAGAGGGAAGCAAGGAGATTAAGCTCTGCTCTGACTCCCTCCCCAACTCCCCCTCCTCCTCTGCTGCCCCACCCTGGGGCTCCCCCATCTGCCTCTCCCATCAGAGGTCAGACTTTCTCCTGACAAACACCAAAACGTGTCCCAAAGGGCACCAATGATACACACAAGAATTTGAAGCATGATATACAAACAACCTTTAAAAAAACATTTTCAGTAGTATGTATTTTAAGGAGTATCAAAAAACTAAATACAAGATAGATATTTGATAGATACTATGATAGACAATTGAGAGATGAATAGATACATATATTGGATGAATAGATAGATGCTTAATGAATGAATGGATAAATAGATTAGATGGATAGATAGATCAGGTAGGTGAATAGATAATTGATAGATGACAAATAATAAACAGAATAAATGGAAAGATAGATAATTGATAGATGATTGACAGATTAATAGATACATAGATTGGATGGATTTATAGATATAAATGAATAGATACATAGATTGGATGGGTGAATAAATAGACAGACTTGTTGTTGTTCAATTGCTAAGTCATGTCTGACTCTTTGCGACCCCATGGACTATAGCATACCCGTCTTCCTCGTCCTTCACCATCTCCCAGAATTTGCTCAAACTCATGTCCATCGGCCTGGTGATGCCGTCCAACTATCAGATGCATGCCAAGTTACTTCAGTTGTGTCTGATATGGACTATAGCCCATCAGGCTCCTCTGTCAATGGGCTTTTTCAGGCAAGAATACTAGAGTGGGTTGCCATGCCCTCCTCCAGGGGATCGTCCCAACCCAGGGATCGAACCCATGTCTCTAACATCTCCCGGATTGGAAGGTGGGTTCTTTATCACTAGTGTCGCCTGGGATGCCCCAGATATAGATAAATAATTGACAGATAGGTGTAGATAGATGACTGATGGATGACAAGATACATAAATTGATTAAATGGAAAGATAGATAATAGATAGGTAGGTAGGTAGATAGATAGAGATAATATACAGTCATTACTAAAGTCGCTCAGTCGTGTCCAACTCTTTGCGACCCCATGGACTGTAGCCTACCAAGCTCCTCTGTCCACGAGATTTTCCAGGCAATAGTACTGGAGTGGATTGCCATTTCCTTCTCCAGGGGATCTTCCCGACCCAGGGATCGAACCTGGGTCTCCCGCATTGTAGACAGACGCTTTACCGTCTGAGCCACCAGGGAAGTCCAGAGATAATATATAGATAGAGATAAATATACATGGGACCTCAAGCTTTTTCCCAGCTGCTACCCCCTTTCCTCTTTAAACACATTTTACTCAACACCCATTCATTCAACCCATTATTGGGTAACTGAGGTGCTACAGTGCCAGGCACACTCATGTGCTAAGGAACATCAGTGAACAAAACAGCCATCAGGCGGTGACCTCAAGGAGCTTATTTGCTGGCAGGAAGATGCAGAAAACAAGCAATAAATAAAGAGGTAATCCAGAGTCCTAAGATGAGTAGTGCTATGGAGAGATAGAAAGAAAAAAAAAAGAAATGATAAAGCAGAATAAGGAAGGTCAGGAATTTTCAGGGAGGCGGTAGAAAGCAAGTTATTAGATCAAGTAGAGAGGTTAGGATAGGCCTGATGAAGGAGGTGAAATTGGAGCAAGGACTTGAAGAAGAGGGAGTTTGCCACAGTTTTGTCTGGGGGAAGAGTGTTTCATGCAGAGGAAACAGCTCAAGCCAAAGCCCTAAGCTAGTAGGGTAACTAGCAGGTTTCAGAAACATCAGACAGTCAGTGTGACAGGACAGTGAGCAAGATGAGAAAATAGAAGAGAAAATCACTTATTTTAAAATTAAGACTAAAAGAGATTTAGACCTGGAATTTTCTTCCCATATCCATTTGACTCCTATTCATGCTTCAGATCTTCACTCAAATATCACTTCCTCCAGGAAGCCCTTCCTGACCACTCTTTCCCAGTCTGTGTCAGTTTCTTTGTTATACATAGGCTTTCAGAGGGCTAGGTTTTGTTCCTCCATAGCAGTTATCTCTTTTTTAAATTATACCCTGGATAGTTTAGCATCTAACTGTATCTGTCTCTCTCCTTATTGCCCTTTAGTTGCTAAGTCGTATCTAACTCTTTTGTGACCCCATGGACTGTAGCCCACCAGACTCCTCTGTCCATGGAATTTCCTAGGCAAGAATACTGGAGAGGGTTGCCACTTCCTCCCCCTGTGGATCTTCCCCACCCAGGGTTCTCCTGTATTGGCGAACAGATTCTTTACCACTGAGGCACCTGGGAAGCCCTCTCTCTCTCCTACTAGACTGTAAACCCCATGAAGACTTGTTTGCAGGGATTATTTCTGGCCTTGCCCATTGTTGGTCTAGCAGAGGGAAGACACAGTGCCTAGTACAGTGCCTGGCATAGAGAAGACACACAACAAATATTTGCTCAATAGTTGAATGAAAGCTTTGAGGTGGCAGGATTGGAGGCAGAATATTCACTGAACACAGGGTTAAGGCAGTACAACTCAGTGCCATTCAGCAGGCTCCTGGGGCCCCAAATTTAGCCACCCCAGAAGCTGAAGTCCCTGCTGCAGTGAACCTGGGTCAGCCCAGGACCTCCAGCCCTCTTTAGCACCCACCAGCTCTCCAAGGCCCTCTAGGATCACTTCTCTCTTCAATGGAGAATCTTAGGCTCAGATATTCACAAACAGCCTCCCTGCGCTTGCAGTAGCAGCAGTGTTCAAATGCTTCTTTTCGCTGCTCACAGAAGAATCCTCAGAATGTTGGGACCGACCTTGGCACAGCGGCTGGGATGCCTGGGGAGGCGGGGAGAGGCCCGTGTGCTCCGGCACGTATATGGCCGCCCTCATGGAGCAGGTCCAGGAGCGCACAGCCCTGGATCTGACAGGTACCACGCAGCAGCTGCTTGATTTACAGCGGCTTGGAGGGAGAGGTTTCGTCTCCTGCTTTGAGAGCTTGAGTGCTTCGTATAAATATTTATGGGAGTCTGGGCCTCCATTAACCCCACCAGAGCCACATTTCACTTGTGACGTGGTGCTCGTGTGTGAATGCATGTGAAGGCCACTGCTCAGTCCCCAACGTGTGCGTTTGTGGATGTGACTCATGCATATTTTGTGATTGTATATACATATGCAAATCAGTTGTGTTTCGATGTAAGTGTAAATCCATATAGGTGTGTGCATAATGGTGCACATTCCATGCACACTGCATAAGTGGGTGTGTATGGGCAATTGGACAGGTATACACATGGGCATGGATACATACCTGTGGGTCTGTGTGCAATGTACCTGCATGTGTATACACGCAAGTGAATGTGTAGCAAATAAGCACACATGGATTCTGCAGTTAAATGTGTGTGCACCTATGTGCCTGCCTCTGTGTATGTAAGTGTGAATTACACACACGTTTCTGCAGGTGCCTGCGTGAGACTACGCACACCTCGGTGAGGGTCCAAAGCTCCCGTAGCATACTGGAAACAGCTTTGGTTCATCTATGAGTAATTCTATCAATATTGCCTCACTTAGAGGCTGCTTCCTCTAGAAACACTTGCCCTGATCGTTAGGAAATAATTTTTGGAAAGTTCCATTGAGAATGGATAAAATGTGAGAGGACTCTGACTAATTACAAAAAGCACCAGTGTCCCAAGCCTAACAATGCCCAAGTGGGCCTCCCCACAACACACACACACACCCCCCAAACACACAAGCACCATAACTTGCTGGCTCCTCCATGAAAGACTGAAATGGTCATCAGACCTTCAGTGTCCCTCCCACCCTCTCATGGTATTAGTCCTGCTGCATTTCCAAGGCCTCATTCCCCATCCCCCGTGCCTGGGCAGGGAGCCCTGTGGCTGGAGAGCATTACGTATACCCCCAAGAAAGTGACTGCCCTCTACAAAGAGAATTAGAAAGGAAACTGTCCCCCACAAAGGCTATTTCCCACCAGTCCATACTTTTCCCTAAGCTCTACCCTGCTCCCCAGTGTTTCAGAAAAGGCATAGTGGACTTAAGGAGTTTGGTGGCAAAAAGATGAATTTTGGCATTAGATAGGTGGGGATTCAAGTCCTAGATCCTGCACTGGGTGACCCTGGGTAAGAGATGACTGCTCTGAGCCTATTTATCCATCCCTGACTGGTGTGGATATTACCAGTCCACACTCAGAGAGTCAAGTGAAATGTCGTGATGGGATGTACCTCGTGAACTGGTCAGGCCTTACATGTGCTACAATCAGCTTGCCCCTGGTCCCTGGAAAAGGACTAGTGTGCCAGGCTCAGATTCCCAGGACACAAAGGAAGGCAGATGCCAAGTCCTGCATCAGGAAGCCCTTTGCTGTCCTTGGACCAGTCCAGGTCCATGCCCTCTCAGAAGAACAGAGATGCATGTAACCCCAGCAGGGTCAGAGCAGTGGAAGTGACAGATCAGAAGAAACTAGAGGACTTGCGAGTAACCTCAGGACAACCTCGGTTCCTGACTTCTGGCAGAGTCACAGGCCAGGCTCATGTCCACCTACCCTCACCAGCTCCAAAATGGACACCATCTAGCTTCCCACCCTTGTCTAATTACTGTAGGAAATGCAAGCCCCGATAAAGGGCCCCGAGCTCCAAAAACCGAAAATACAACAATATAAATACTGAGTTTGTGGACTTCAGCTCTCTCTTCTCGCGGCAACTGGCTTCTTCCAGAAAGTTGCAGGCCTCCTCCCTCTGCCCCTGTGGTGGCCCCTCCAGTCTAAAGGATATCTTCCTTTATTTATGTGCTTTTTTGATACTAACAAAAAGGAATGTGTGATGAGTGGCTGCTATTTCACATGAAAGTAACTTCACAAAGAATGCAGAGAGGCAGCTAAAACTGAGCCTGCTTCAGAACAAATCCTTATTAATAATGTAGCTGCTTTTCCAAATTGGAGTGGCAACTTTTCTCGTGTATTTAATTCCCTTCAAGTGAGAACAGTTAGCTCTGATTTTCTTATCTAAGTGCATCTTTTAAGATAATACGTGGAGGACAAGGGAAAAGGGTACAAGGTATTAAGAACACATGTAAGGCACAGAAATGCACGTAGCACACGGTGAAGGCGTGCAGGGCAGAGAGAATGGGGGCTCTCCAGGGTCTGGGCACCTTGCTCCCAGGGGCAGGAAGTGGAGAAAGGATGAAATCCCAGCAGCAGTAGCATCTGCCTTCCCCAACAGGAGGCTAGTCCTCTGAGTCTGTAAGTACCAGCTGCTTTCGAGAACGAGGTACACCCTGAACGCAGGACTCTCCCTTCACTGCAAGCTGGCACATCTCCCCCAAGTATTGTGCTGGGCTCAAACTCGGGAGCAGCTTTTCTACCCAGACTGAATTCTTCCAGGAGAGCTGCCGCCTGCTGCTAAAAAACTGTGATTTTTTTTTTTACACGATGCGCCATGTGAGGACTTTTATTTTGGTGGGGGGAGGAGGAGCAGCACAAACCTCTAATCCTCCCTTCCTTACATAACAAATCCAAACACTGCTATCTCAGGGCTGAGAGGACAGGCCAGCGGACAGCGGGCTGTAGAGGGAAGGGTTACGCAAGATGCCAGTTCTGGGTTTTCCTTTCCGAAAACAGAAGGGCTCAGAAGCGGGTTTTGCATCTGAAAGCCTGCAAGGGAACTAGTCAAATCTCTCAATCCAGCTGTTTTCTCGGGAGCCCGGAGAGAAAGAACTTGAAGAGTGGGCTTGAGTGGCTGAGGATTTTGCATGGTGTAGCAGAAGCCGCCTCTCTAGGTCACAGGGAAAAAAAAAAAAAGGGCAAAATGACCCTGCTGGGGGACTTGGTGTGGTTCTTGGCAGCTCCCACTGGGAGGCCCCCCTGGGTAGGGCACAGCCAGAGCGGGTGGGTAGGGGGCAGCTGGGCACCTCTGACGGGGAAGGGGGTTGTCCTGCCACAGAAATGCCCAGAGACCCTGGACTGACTGGAGGAAGCCTGGCTGTGCCGCAAAGAGGGGTCTGGGCTTAGAGTCCAGCCCTAGCTCCCCAGGGACCCCCTTTCACCACCACCAGCGGGCACCTCGCTCTAGATCCATCCCCAGCCGCCAGCCCAGCCGCTGGGAAGGATGGGGAGGGGAAGGGCCGGGTAGCGGGATCAGGCAGGCGGGAGCCAGAGCAGCTGGCCAGCGCTCCAGGCGCTGCGCGGAGGCTTCGGGGACGCCAGGCTCTGGCCTCCACGCCTCCCCGCACTTACCGGGCACCTCGGAGCCCGCTCCTAACGCTCTTCTCTGCCAGGCTGCGCCAGGATAAAAGGCAGTGGGGGAAAGAAAGAAAAGGAGGGGGGAGGGAAAACGGAGAGAGAAAGTTTTCTGAGATGATGATTTCCGCAGGAAGGACTGAGGAAAGGAACACGGCAAAGAAAGTAAGGACTCAGGAGGCTGTCGGGGAGAGCCGGTGCGGGGCGGACCTCCGGAAGCCGCCGGGCGCCTTCCCCGATCGGCGTCTCGGAAGGTGGCGGCGGCGGCAGGTCCAACCAGCACAGCCTCCCTCGAACACGCGAGATCCGGGGGTCGCAAGAGGGGACCTGCGCGCCCGACGCGCCCGACCCGCCCGGGGCCTCCCCCAGCCCCGGGCGCGGGCTGCAGCGGAGCCGCCGTCGTGAGGCCCGCATGTCTGTCTCGGCGTGTGTCCCCAAGGGCAGGCGCCAGCTGTCTGCGTGGGACCCGTGCTGGCGTGGAGGACTCCCGGTGTGGGGAGGATTTTTTTTTTTTTTTTTTCCCCTTGCCGGGCTTCGGAGGGTCGCGAGGAGCCCGCGGGCGGCGGGGAGTGGTGGGAACCGCAAGGCGCGGGAGAGGAGGCGCAAGGGTCCGCAAGGCGCCGCCGGGGAGGGACGAGCCGAGGGACGTCGGGAACCGGTCGCTTTCCCCGAGCATCGGGCGCCGGGTCTGCGTCGAGGCGGCGGGCCGGGACTTGCCTGCTGGACGAGCCCGCCCTGGAGGCTCCCGAGGTCCCGGGCTCCCCCGGCGCGCTGCCCACTCTGCCCGGCTTTCGCCTGCGTGCGCCCGGGCCGGTAGGTGCTCCAGTGCTGGGTGGCGCAGGGAGTTATAATGTCTGCGATGGCATCAGTGTGGATGCGAGATGGGAATGTCTGTGTATCTGTGTGTCAGTGTGTCACTAGGACTGTGTCGTGGGACTGTCAGCTTCTCAGAGACGCACTTGGCCACTCTACACCGGCCTGAGCCACCGCGTTGTTCTGGAGGCACTGTGATGACATCGGTCGCTGGGTTGTGTCTGTGTCTGTGCTCTGGGGAAAGAAAACCGGTGCTTTGGAGTTTGCGACCCTCCCCAGCCCCGAGGCTTTTCTGGCAGAGTCCAGGTGACTCTAGAGATGGAGGGTACCAATCTGCTTGGGACCATTCCAAAGAGAGTCAAGTCAAGTCTCCACCCCATGGAGTCCTGAGGATCCCCCCTGGTCCCACAGGGATGCCCTTCCTGGTTTCTTCCAGAACTCCACCTGCCAGACCTTTTTTTGCCCTAAAGGGGCAAGTGGGTACGCTTGTCCAAGCGGGGCACACTCTTGCTGTGTGTGTGTGCACTTGTGCACGCAGTTGCCCAACTAATCACAGCCCCTTGCTCCTTCTGCTGAGCACACGCAGGCAGTCACCCCACTGCCAGACTTCCATTCTCCCCTCAGCCAAAGCCTTCCCTGCCATGTACCTCTTTAGGTTGGTGAAATGAACTGGGCCTTGGAATTTAACTCGAGCTAGGACTTCTCTCCTACTGCTAAATGTAAATTACTGCTGGTATTTGCATCCTTACTCTAGGGATTTTCCCCTTTCTTATACCCTGGCCACCAATCCCAGGTCTCCAGGGACTAGCCCAAAATCTATTCCCTGGTAGTTTCCCCTCCCCTTTCCTCTCCTTGGCTCTTTCCAGCTCTAGTCCCAGGCTGGGGTTCTACTTTCTGGGATTCCTGCGTCTCCCCATTCAAGTACTGAAGGTCCACCTTAGGACCCAAGACTGGAAGGCTGAGTCTCACGAATTGCAGATGCTGTGTTTAAGGAGATCAGAAATCCCTTGGAACCTGCTGTTGCCAAAGCAGCGGAGAATTCTACTGGAGGTGGTGGGAGGGCAGTGGTTCCTACCCAAGAATTACAGATGGGGTTCCAAGACGGCCGAGAGGGGCTCAGGACAACCTAGGCAGGTGACCTTGCCTTCTCTAAGAGTCTGGATAAGGACAGGTTCTGGGACAACCTCCCAGTCGAGGACTTAGGGTCAGAGCTGCTGGCCTAGAATGATGCCCCGACCCCCTCCAACCCCTGATTTAGGGAGTCATTGAAATCCTGATTCAGTCCTTCTGGGGGCTGACCACTCCAGGCCCAAGTGGCAGCAAACAGGTTTGCAGGGACAGGCTTCCTGTCTGAAGGGTCTTCCACCCCAAGACCTCATACTAGATTCCACTTGCTTCCACAGGCCCTGCAGGGAGAAGGGGCTGGGCCTCCACTCAGAGCAGGCATTCTAGGGCAATTCTGGTTGCCCCCAGCCGATGCACGGCAGGGCCGGTGAGCCTGATTGCCAGAAATACCCTGTTTCCCCATCAGGGTGACAACTCCCAGCTTCCTGGTTTTGGCCAACCTCAGAACCAGCAGGCTAGCAGACCAATCCTGGTGCCCAAGCCTGAAAGCTCCACCAAAGTGGCATGTGCCCCCTCTCTGCTCATGAACACCGGCTCCTGACCGGTGTCGGTACCTAGGGTGAGAAGCAGAAAACACATTTAAGGCTCAGGTACACACACACTCACACATTCAACAGAGAGGTCTGCCCAGACTTGGGCTCTTTCTCTAACGACCAAAGGAGGGGTGAGAGTGCCCCTCAAATTGGGTCAACTCTTGAAGAGGCAAGAGAAGAAAAGTCAGGCGAACGCAGCAGAATCCTCTAAATAAACACCATTTCCATGGTTTTAATAAGCAAAATAGGAAACCATTTTAATAACCAAAAAACAGAAACCAGTCTGAATAAAACTACAATCGACTAGGTTTTAATATTTTCATATCATAAGCAGGGTTTGAAATTGATCCCTTATTGTACATGAAATAAAAACAATTTCTGTTGTGGCAAATTTGATTTCAACACAGTTGAATCTGTAAAAACCGAAGCTCGTTTCCAATGCAGGACAAATATCCACAATATTTAAAACTGCAAGCACCATGCGGTTCATACAATCTTGTTATTACTGTTAATTTATCAACTAATACAAACTCAAAAATGCATCCGGCCAGCAGCGCCAGCAATTTCAAATGAGAACTAAAAAATACGCTTTCATTTTGGTATTTTTGTCAGTGCAACTTAAATCCTCTTACTGACCTGCAGGGGAGAAAAAAAGTAATAATAAAGAAAAACACCCAGATCTTCCCTATAACTACTATACAACTGAAGGGGTAGGGGAGGGGTTCTACCACCAATAACTTGCCCGCCATCTCCAAAGCAGGGAAAGAAAACACACATAACATATAGATCTAAAGAACGCACTTGAAAGTTGCAAAATGTCTTGCCAATGTTGGGGTTTCTGGTTCTTTCTGAGTGTGGCGGTTGGTTCAACATAAGTTGGGCTGTCCGGGCTGGTGAAGCCGGTAGCCCTAGGAGCTCTTTGGCCCCAGCAATGAGTGCCGGCCTGGAGGGTTTCGTGGGGACACTGGGAGTGATTCTGGTTGCAACAAAAAGCAAACAAGACCTGCTTTCCTTCCTTTTCTTGTTAGGGGTGTCAACTGAGCCCTAAGACCAGCTGACGGGAGGGCACTCCTGCGCCTCCCGAGTGTGAAACTCTGCACACACTGGTGCTCAGCAACTGCCCTGCCCTGGCACTCAGGAACTGGGACCCCAGTCCTCTTTCTCCCATCAAAAACAAAATTGAAAAGTAAAACAGAGGAAGAGAGGACCAAAGGGGGTGGGGGAGGGGGAGAAAACATGCAACTTCCAAGGGTGCCCCAAGACAAAGTTGTTTTCTGATGCAAATACCCAGAACTTTTGTTTTTTTACTTACAAAAGAAAAAAAATATGCCATAATAATAAACCCAAACAAAGACACTCCACTTGCTGCCACGTTCTCTAAGCGGTTTGGCGGGGCGGGTATTTACAAGCCGACAGCCGATAGACTGCAACCGGACAAGCGGCCGCCCGCCGGAGTTTCCGAACTGCGATCCTTCTCACCCAAAGAAAACAAGGGGGTTATGATCCATGATCAACAACATGCTAAAGTTAAACAAGAAAAATGGTACAAAATAGAAATTATTACCATACATGTCCAGCATGCAGGATTAATATTTTTAATGCAGATTTTCGTATTTTTTCTATATAATCGAGCAGGCAATAAAATTGATGAGATTTGCGCGCAGAACGTCCTAACTGAGGCCCGCGTCTCGGGGCTGAAAGCCAGTGTTCTCCGGACCCTGGACAGAGAGGTCCGCCTCTGTCTTTCCTTCGCTCAGCCTCGCCTCGTGCCTGCCGGAACGGGCCGCCAGGGTCCCTTTTCCTTTCCTCTCCTCGCTGCTCTGTTGCTGGGCTGGATTACGCTCCGGACTGCGAGGCAGCTGCCCCGGCTTAACGCGCAAAAAGTTCAGGAAGCCAGGAGTCTCCAGACGGCCTTGGCGACTCCTCGCGACTATGCCTTGCCGCCCTCCAGCCTGGAGAAAAGTTGCTCTGGGACTTCCCACCCCCTCGCCTCTCTCTGGCTCTGCTCGAGTCTAGGAGGCGGCGCTGGCGCGCGCCGCGCTCGATTTGGCCAAGGTCCCCTGCCTGCCCGCGCGCCCTCCCGTCGCCCGCGTCCCGCGCGCCCTTCCTCCCTCCAGTCGAACAGGTCAAGGCTGGGGCCGTGGCAGGGACAGGGTCCGGGGGAGTCCGGGGCTGGGGATACGGGACGGGGGAGTCCGGGCCGGGGCAAGGGCGGGGGCCGGGGGCGGCCACGACTCACAGAAAGAACTCGGGAGAGGAGGGGCTGTCGCTGGTGGAGCCCGCCTCCCTGAAGCCGGAGTTGGCGAGTTTCTCGCACTTGACCTTGTAGGCGTCTCTTTCGCGGGCCAGCCGGGACACCTCCTGCTTAAGCTGCTCCACCTGCTGAATGAGCTGCGTCTTCTCATTCTCCAGGTGGTGTTTCTGCTGGACGCGTTTATACCTGCACGACTGGGCGTAGCCCCGGTTCTTCAGGGTCCGCCGCTTCTGCTTCAGGCGGATCACCTCGTCCTTGGTGAAGCCCCGCAGGTGGCGGTTCAGCTCGCGCACGGACATGGACACGAGCTGGTCGTCGGAGAAGCGGTCCTCCACGCTGCCGCTACCACCAGCCGCCGTCGCCGCGGCCGCCGCGTGCGGGCCAGGCCCGGGGTGGCTAGTGGGCAGCTGCTGCGCGGGACTGGCCGCGCTGGACGGCGGCGGCGACGCTTGGTGGTGGTGGTGATGGTGCGGGTGCGCGTGCGGGCCCAGCTCTTCGTGAGCCACTCCGGGGCCGGGGTACGCGTGGTGCGGATGGGGGTGGTGGTGGTGATGGTGGTGGTGCGCGCCGCGGAAGCCGTCGAAGCTCTGCAACGGCTGGGGCACTGGGTGCGAGCCTATGAGCGCCTCCACCGCGTCCTCGGGCGTCAGGTTGAGCGCCTCGGGGTTCATCTGCTGGTAGTTGCTCGCCATCCAGTACAGGTCCTCAAGGTGAGTCTTCTGTTCGGTGGGGCTGAAGCTGGGCGACGAGGGCACCGAGCTGCACGGCGTGCTGAGCGGTGTGGACGACACCGAGCCGGCTGGCTGCAGGCGCGTGCAGGGCCGGCCCGGGCGCTCCGCGCGCCCCAGCGGCTCCTTCTTTACGTCGAACTTGAGCAGGTCGAAGTCATTGACGTACTCCATGGCCAGCGGGCTGGTGGGCAGCTCGGGCCCCATGCTCAGCTCCGCGGCCATCGCTGACGCGAGGCGCAGCCGCCGCCGCCGCCCGGGAAACTTTGCGGCCGGCCGGGACGCGCCGAGCCGGGAGCCGGGGCGAAGAGCGGCGAGCCCGGGAGGCGAGGAGCCGAGGGCGCAGCGGGCCGGGGCCGCCGGCCAAGCCTTTGTCTGGGGACGCGGCGGCGCGCCGGAGAATCCCGAGCCTGCCTGCGCCGCCCCAGAGCTCGGGGCTGTGGCCGCGCCGGGGCCGGGCAGGGCCGGGAGTGGGTGGAGAAGCGAGCCGGGCGCGCGGCTGGGCGGAGGGGAGGCGCCGGGCAAGCGCCCGCCGCTCGCTCTCTAGCTCTCTTGCTCTTGGGCTCTCTGGATCGCAGCCGCTCGCAGCCCGGCGGTGCAGCTGTGCGGGATCCGGCGCCGCTGCTGCCTTTTATCGCCTCCCTGATGTCACCGGGGCGCTGGGGCCCGGGCAGCCCGGCGCGCTGGCCAATGGCTGCACGGGCCCCGCTGCCGGGCGGCGCAGGGCGGGGCGCGCCTGACAGCTCCTCCGCCCCCCGAGTCAGCTGACTGGCGGCGCGAGCAGCCCGAGAGCCGCCGAGGCCTGGCGGACGGCTGAAGCCGAGAGCGACCGCCGGCCCGGGCCCAGCCCCCACCCCACCCCCTCGGTGTCCCGGCCCCCGCCCGCTCGCCTTCGGTGCGCGCCCCCTCCCTGCCCCAGGCCTGGCCGCCGCCTCCACCCCTTCCTTCGCGCGCTCTCCTCCCTCTTTACCCTTGGTTCCCCCAACCCGTGTCCCCCAAGCCCCAGAGGCTCAGAATGAGCGCCGGGACGACACCTCTCGAGTCCATTGTTCCCAAGTGTCCCCAGAAGCCAGTGTTTCCAAGGGCCCCAGGGTGCGTTGTGCCCGGGAGGCACCTGAGTCAGGGGACCTCCCCCCGCCCCAGGCCTCTGCTTTCTGCGTTTGCATCTCCCAGATATCGGATTACCTGTCTCCTCCCTGTCTCTTATACACATCTGGCCCCCGCCCGCTCGCCTTCGGTGCGCGCCCCCTCCCTGCCCCAGGCCTGGCCGCCGCCTCCACCCCTTCCTTCGCGCGCTCTCCTCCCTCTTTACCCTTGGTTCCCCCAACCCGTGTCCCCCAAGCCCCAGAGGCTCAGAATGAGCGCCGGGACGACACCTCTCGAGTCCATTGTTCCCAAGTGTCCCCTGCTCGGTGGGAGATGCACCATGTGCCAAGCGGCCGCGTGTGTGCAGTGCGTAGCTGTGTTTCTGCAGGTCTGCGCATATTTGTGTGTTGGGGTGGCGGGGTTGGGACTCCAAGAGTTATTTCAAATCCAACTCAGTCTCAGGGGACCCTCCTCGAGGCCAAGCGGGAGCCGTCCCCCTCCTGGCGGGTGCGGTGGCCGAGTCCTGAGATCGGCCTCGGTTCCCCGCACACCCCACCCACAAATGCACGAGATGAAAGGAGCGGGAGAAGAACTGGTCCAAAGGTTCCGAAGCCCTCTCCCCAGCCAAACGCGGAGAATCCACTGAGTTCTCCATGGCTGGGCGCTGAGGCCAGTGCAGGACGGTGCTCCGGGTGGCTCCCGGCTGCTGGGAAACCGGCCCTGTTTTTGTTTGAACGTTTTGTAACGATTAAGCAGATCCTGGCGTCAGCCGGAGAAGGAGAGGCTCTAATAGGCATAAAGTGCGACTCCAAGTGGCCACTGTGCGCAAAGACGCGCCGAATCGCGGGGCCCGCAGCGGGAAGGCTCGACTGACCACTCGGACCCAGCTGGGTCTTCGCAACCGGCCCAACCCAAGGCGGCCCGGAACGTAGTCTGTGTGTGCACCGGAGCCCAAGACAGTTTCTTCTAGAGCCACGCACAGGTTCTCAGTTCGGTCCTCGGACTCAGCCCCGAGTTCCGCGCTGATCTCCCTCCATGAAACTCCGCGCTCCCGCTCCGGGGGTCAGGGGTCGGAGGAGCAGGGAGGGATGCTTGGAGGCGGCTCCTTGCTCGGGAAGGTCCTAAGCCGAATTAGACGGATGGCCGAAAGCGGAAACGCCACAGCGCGGGGCCCCAGGGTTGTCCGATGAGAAACCAACCCCGAGAGCAGACGGAGACCCCTGAGCGCACCGCACTGAAGCATCCATACAGTGCCTGGGCGCTGCGCACCTTCTCTATCGGGTACAGGGTGGCCCGAAATATGAGCTCTGGAGACCCCGGCCCGCGCAGAAGCCAGATAAATCGCGAATTCGCTGTAAGCGGAGACACGACCCGCCTCCGGCGTCGCCTTCTGCTCTTCGACTTTGCGCGAGCGCAGCGAAAGGCAGGAGAAGCGCGCATTGGGTGAGTGTGTCCCGGCCACCGCCTATGCAGGATCCCCACCTCCCCGCAAGACCGACGCCAAGATCAAGTGGGCACGCTCATGCGGCGACGGCCAGATGTGGTTTTTTAAGTGTGAGAAGGTAAAATATGTGCCTCCAGTCAATTTTGAAAACTCTGTTCTCTTGCGCCCCCGGTAAGACTGGAGTGAGGTGTGACCCTGGGCCGCCTATTTTTAATAAAGTTAATATATTTGAACTAAGAGTGGGACTGAAAGGTTTGGATCAGCAGCTGTAATGCTGGAAGAGCCGGTCTTCAGTCCTCTACGCGAAGCGTGCTCTCCGCAGAAACGATTAGGCTGTTTCCCAAGAGAGTCCGGGCCATGCCGCCGCCCCGCCCCTGCTCGAAGGTGGGCGCTCCGGACACGCACCCTGCGGGTCCCTGCCTCGTTCTCCTGCAGCCCGAGCGCACTCAGATCGCGGCTCCCCAGGGGGACTGTTCGTGGCTACACTGGGTCGGCCTTCTCGGATCTATGCAGGCTATTTGCTCAGGCTCCTGGCGGCCAGAGGCGGACACACGCACTGGGCTCTCCCGGTGCCACTGAATCCTATCCGTCAGCTCCCTCCTTCGCGCGCACACTCCGGCCTTCTGCGAGAGCACTGAGACTGCCCAGCCGGTCTGGGCCCTCCTGGTGGACCCTCGAGTCTGTCTGACCCTTACTGTCGAGGACCCAACCTGAGTATCAGGAGTGTGCCACGAGGATTCCGTCCGCCCAGCCCTCTGGGTTCTAGCCTCCTGCTCGCTTGCGGGCATCCCGCCGCGCTCTCCAAGCGTCTAGAACTCGGGCTTTGTCCGGGCGGTCGCGTTCCTCTTTGTCCCTGAGCCTCTGTCTCCCGTTTCGGTCCCTCCCTTCCCCTGGGCTCTAGCTTAGCTGTCTCTGTACAGTTTAAGATCCACCTTCCCCAACGGCCAGTCCCTCCTCTATCCACCCTGCACCCAACCACCTCCACCCAAAACTTGGAAACTGGATAAAAGTGAAGCAGACCGGCGTGTTACTCCGGAGCGAAAGCCAGCGCAGAGCAGCCGACCTCGCGGGGCGGCCCGGCCTCCCTGCCCTGGCTCCTGCTGTACTCTGCCACGGGGTCGCGGCGCCCCAAATCCCAGTGGCGTCTTTCCCCTGCCAGCCAACGCGGGTGCCTCTTCTCCGAACCCGGCGCGCGAGAAGGGGTGGGGGTTGTAGGGGTCAGCGCGCGGGGATCCCCATCAAGGCGTACCCAGAGGCTACACCCCATCCCTGAAACATGAGTGGGATAAGGAGTGAGGGGAAGAAAGGAATAAAAGAGAAGGGCTGGTGGCTCTAGTGGAGAGTCCAGGAGGAGACGTGAAGGGAAGGAGGCCAGGAGACACAGGAGCAGGGCGCCCGCTGAGCCCAAGCCTCTTTTGAAGGAAAGCCAAGCAGGACTGGGGGCGGCCAGAGTCAAATATATTAACTGTCTTCTGAGCAGTTTGCTGTCTCTAACCCCGCAACCTCTAATTTGAGGTTTTCACCCCTTCTCCCTACCCACCCCAGGTGGGATCAGGAGCAATGCGCTCTGAGCGCACCACCTTGGAATTCTTCAGCTTACAGATGCTGCTCAAGGAGGCTGTGCGCGTCCGAGCCACAGAGGAGCCTCCGGACACCGGAGTGGGGGTGGGCGAAAAAGTTATTCCTGAAGGGAACTGCATGCCCACCGCCTTCTGCCGGGTCCCGGGTTCTCGGCGCGGCTCCCTCCGCCCCTCCCCAACCCACCCGCTAACCCGAGAGTGGCCCGCGCGCTCTCCGGTGCGCCTCCCACCCCGCACGGCACTCCCCGCAGCCGCGTTCAGCCCCACCGTGCACCGTACAGTCGCTTCCAGAGGGCTGCAGGTGTTTGGTGTGGGAGTGGGCGTCTCTGTGCAAGCCTGGGTGCCGTGGGAGGCGGCGCGGGAGGGTGTGTGTGTGTGTGTGTGTGTGTGTGTATTGGGTAGGGAAGCCCGGCACAGGGAATGCTTGGAATCACGGAACCGGCAACTCCCCGCCTCGGTGCCAAGTAGGTTGCAAGACTGTACTATCCCCGCTCGCAGATTGGAAGCCAGTGTTTCCAAGGGCCCCAGGGTGCGTTGTGCCCGGGAGGCACCTGAGTCAGGGGACCTCCCCCCGCCCCAGGCCTCTGCTTTCTGCGTTTGCATCTCCCAGATATCGGATTACCTGTCTCCTCCAAGGAGCCCTGAAATCCCCCCTATGTTTTGCGAGGCCCATTGGGAAGAGGAGATTCCTTCACTCGCTCTCCCTCTGAGTTTCCCCAGGTCTTTGGCTTCCAAGAAGAGGTAGCAGATAATTCTCCCTTCCTCTTCCTCTTTCCCAAAGGCAGCTGTCATTCCCACTGTTCCCGGCTGCACACAATGGCCATCGAATTCCAACCCAATGATTCCTAAAAGGCATTCTTGGGTTTCTGGGTCTTGGTGGCCTTATGCATCCAAAGGACTTGGTGGATTCCGATAAAAAGCCAGAGTTGCCCCAACTCTGCAGAGCCTTTTCCTAGCTTCCTTCCCTAGGGGCAGGGACTCCCCCACGACCCAGACTCATGCGGGGAATGGAAATTTATCATTTAAACTGTTTTACCTGCTTCTTTTTACTTCGTTCTAATGTGAATTCTAGAAGATTTTAAACTACATCTGTGGCTTCTATTCTCTTCTTGTTAGACAGCACTGTGTTAGACGACCACTGGGCAGGATGGCTTCCAGTGTCGGCTTAGTTGCTCAGTGATGTCTGACTCTTTGCAGCTCCTTGGACTGTAGCCCACCAGGCTCCTCTGTCCATGGGATTTTTCAGGCAAGAATATTGGAGTGGGTTGCCATTTTCTCCTCCAGGGGATCTTCCTGACCCCGGAATCAAACCCATGTCTCCTGTGTCACCTGCATTGCAGGCAGATTTTTTACCCACTGACCCATCAGGGAAGCCCCGCTAGCTTCCAATATTATAGATGGGATGTTTAATAATAATGTCCACACCCATCTGTACAGAGATTCTGAAAGCCTTTATCCTTCACTTTTTCCTTCAGTCCTTACAACTCTATAAGGTAGGGACTATGATTATCCTTGTTTTACAGAGATAGGTAGGCAGGTAGGTAAATACAGATGTATAGCAGTGTCCAAAGAGTTTTATCAACTTGTTCAGTCCCCACAACTGCCCTTGGAGATGGGGAGGATTATCACCACCCTACACAAAGAAGGAGGCTCAGAGAGGTAAGTGGTTTCTTTAGCAACACAGCAGTGACCAGCTGGAGCTTCAGGCCCTGAGTCCAGTACCCTGAACACTATGAAGCCTGTGGTCTTGACCTCGACTGGGTGGCAACCCAGGGACCCAATGTCAGCACGGTACTTCAGCTGCTCTCTGGGTCAGGATTTCCAGCTTTCCAGAGACCTGGTGGTTCCTTTCAGGTCATGGCTGAGCCTCTAGACCTTGCCAAGTCTCTGCTGAGAGCTCAATTATCCAGGCAGTGATGAACGTGTCCGTCCTCTGGCCAATGGCACTCACACATCCTTGAGCTCACTCTTGCTCTCTTTCCTCTTCCCTGAGGGATAGGGCTGGAGGATGGAAGTTAGAAACTGGGGCAGGATATAAGCCAAAGGGGAGAGAGTTTGCAGAGTCTTCTCCAAGGTCCTGTCCTTTGGTAAAGGACAGGTGAAGGTGAAGTCGCTCAGTCGTGTCCGACTCTTTGCGACCCTGTGGACTGTAGCCTACCAGGCTCCTCCGTCCATAGGATTCTCCAGGCAAAAACACTGGAGTGGGTTGCCATTTCCTTCTCCAAGGACAGCCTGCCCTCTAATCGTGGCCTTGCTCCTTCATCCTGCCTCTGTCCTGCATTGTACCATCAGCCTGTTTGACCTTCAGCCCGCATCCATCCATCCCTATGATGGTGGTGGAATGGGCGGAGATGGCTCGAAGCTGATGAGAAGTTCACTGTCACTCAAGGCCAGTGAGGAGGACCAGGAGGGCTCCTCCCTGCCCACTCCCTCCCCAAGACCCGGAAGGACAGCATTAGAGATTCTAGAGTCTCATCATTGCTCTGCAGGGCTGGGTCTTTCATCCCTTACTTCCCAACCATCCCTTAAGACCTCAGTTTCTCTGTCCAATGCCTTCACCCTCATCCAAGCCACCCTCATCTTTTGCTTAGATAACTACAGAGGTCTTGGCTCAGACTTTCTCCACAGTGTAGTAGAACCAGTTTTCATGTGAATCTGATTATTCTAACTTAACCCCTCCCCCGGGTTTAATTACAGATTCCTTCCACATTTGGACAAAGAACTAAACCCTTTAGCATGGGCTTCAAGCCCTGAATGATTTATCTGCTCTTGCCAACTTCTCCTACCTCATCCCTCTCTGGACCTGTCTCCCCCCCGCCAACTGCCCCACAAATGCTCCAAGTACACTTCTGTAAGCCCTGCCATAGCCCAAGCTCTGTTTTCCACCAGGCGTTTGCACCTGCCATTCCCTTGCCAAAAATGAGCCAGTCCCTTGGTTCTGAAGGCCTTGATGAGCTAGTCTGTTGTGGCCCTTCTCAACCTTAGAGGGACTTGTGATGCAGCTGGGAATGGAGGTGCAGAGACGAGTCCAGGGGACAGAGCAAGGCTGTGGTCAGTCTGGCGGAAAGAGACACACTAGAGTCACGTGGCAGGGCCCCCCTCGATTCCTTCCCTCTCCTAGCTGAATCGGGGTTGACCTCACGACCTGGTTGTCAGGTTTGAGCTAGGCCTTAGGAGATAATACCAGGAAGGTCAAGGAGAGGCTTCGGTCAACTCAACCCAATGTCTTTCGCTTGAGAAAACATGGTGCAAACCCAGATTCCTGACTACAGTCCGGCTTTATGGGTCTACGTGAAACCCAGGCATTTGCATTTTCATAAGTTCCCTAGGTGATTCTGATGTTTGGGGTCCAAGAAACATGCTTTGAGAAATTGTGTAGAACTGGACCATGAGATCCTAGAGAAAAATGCTGTGATGGAGTTATCTCTGTGTCTCGCACCAGGAGGGACAGGATTACAGTTGTGGAAGAAAGGGAAAAAAAGAAAGAAAAAAGGAAGAGATAGAGACAGAAAGAAAGAGAAAAAGGAAGGAAGGAAGAATGAGGGAAGGGGGGAGGGAGGGAAGAAAGAAGGAGGGGATTAACAAATAGACAAACACAGATGCTTCCTTGCAATATGATATCTCAGAACCCTCGGGCTTTTCCTGAATGCCCTTCTCCTCTCCCATAGTTAACAATCATTCCTAAACCAATCCTTACCCTTCCTCTTTAGAGCAAGGACCAAGTCAGGAGAAATCTGGTTGATCTGAGTGATTCCATCCCACCGACCTCCCTTCTTCCCATCTCCTCTACCTGGATGTTCTTCAGGGGTCCAGGACTCCAGCTTCCCACCACATTCTCATCACAGCTTGGAGAGTAAGCTTCTGGGCACAGGGGAAGTTGTGTGGGACCTTCTCACGGCTGGGAACTGCTGTCGAGGGCTGATGAAAGGAATAATATTGTTTGACTGCATCCGGAGCCCATGCTTATTTCAGCCAGGAGTGACAGTGGTTGCTCCGTCTCTTTCTTCCCTTTCTTCTTTCACAAATGAATTATACAAGATATACAAGCCTACTTTCTCATTGTAAAAAATGCAACAATGTAGGTTTAACATCTATGGCTAGAGCTACCACTCACTTTTTATTTTTACTCAGCAACTTTTGTGTCAATACATCGAGATCCACTTCTTTCTTTTTAACTAATGCACAACAATTTGTCCAATGGATGCTCTGTAGTTTTTTATCCAGTCTTATATTTATGGACATTTAAGTTCTTTTCCATCTTTCACAGTTGCAAACAATGCTGCAACAAATTGCTTTCACATGCTCCGCTCTGCATGTGTGCAAGTGTTTTTCTGCAATAGATAGTAAGGAATGAAATTGCTGGATGGAAAGAAAGATGACCACATTTGTAATGTTAACATGCAAATTAGCCTCTAAGAAGATTGGCCCTTTGGAACTTTCCACCAGAAATAAAAGAAAGTAACCTGTTTCCCCACAGCCACACCACCAACGGGTTTTATCACAGTTTCTCATTTCTTGTCTCAGTTCTGCTCAGTTCTGCTTTAGTCACAGTCCATTCTGTGACTGGTACTGAAATATGAGACAAAGGAATGGGCATGGCTTCTTTCTTCCCCTCCAGGGAGCTGCAAACCCTGCCACTGCAGATGGAGAAGCGTGGTGATGATGCATCTATAATGCAGGCAGATCCTCAGCAAATGAGCTCTTGGTTCTGTTGGAGGGGATTAGGGGAAGGGTTGGCTGGTAAGGCTGCACTTAACGAAGGCTTTGAAGGCTGAGGAGAAATGTATCATAGATGTACAGGGAGATCCAGGGGTAGGCCTAGCCCAAACAAAGACACGGAACAGAGGTACCATCTCAGGCATTTGGTGGGCTATTTCAGAGAGGCTATTTCAGGAGCCAACACTTGCCATGCCAGAGTCAGACCCTAGTCATAGCTAGAAGATCATCCAAATGGGGAGGCTTTTTTTTTCACTGTTGGACACATCAGAGGCACTCAGTAAATATCTGTAGAAATTAAAAGGAGCATCCCAAAGGTTTAAACAACATGCTCGATTTCTTATTTATCTCTCATGGAGACAAGGTGCTCTCCGTGCCCAGGACTGGGAGTCTGACTCCATTCTAGACGCTGGAGAAATGGCACGGACAAGCCCGGCTCAGGGATCCCTTCCTCGGTCTCAGCTCCCCATCCCAGCCCCACGCCAGGTCCCTTTCACCTCTGCCCATTAGAGATTGCTTTTGGTTTCTGTGTTGACAACCCTGTTTCTGTGTTTGGAGCGACTGTTCAGTGCCATTTCCTGATTTAATATCAGAGGCAGCACGGAGCAAGGATGCACAGTTAGCAGTTTTTGCTCCAAGTATTTTTCAAGTTCCCTTTTGATGTAAGGGTTGGGTTTGCAGCTTCCCTGATCTTGCTGAGCAGGGAGGGAGAGATGGCGGCTGAGGCTGGGAGCCTGAGGTGGGAGGAAAGGAAGGGACCCAAAGAAGATTCATCCTGTCCAGCTGAGCTGAGAGACACCAAGCTCCTTTGGCTCCTTTCTGGAAAGGGGAATGGCCGAGGGCTCAGCACAGACAGAGGGGCGGCTTAAAGGCTCTGCTGGCAAGGCTGCTGCCACCCTTCTGTGTGGCTGTCCTGGGCTTCCCCAGTGGCTCAGAGGTAAAGAATCTGCCTTCAATTCAGGAGACCCGGGGTCGACCCCTGGGTTGGGAAGATACCCCGGAAAACGGAATGGCAACCCACTCCAGTATTCTTGCCTGGAGAATAGAGAATAGAGGAGACTGTCAGGCTACAGTCCATGGGGTCACAAATAGTCAGACATGACAGAGGGACTAATACACACACACACACACACACACACACACACAGATGAGCTTCTCTGGTGGCTCAGTGGTAAAGAATCCACCTGCCAATGCAGGAGACATGGGTTCAATCCTTGGGTCTGGAAGATGCCCTGGAAAGGAAAATGGCAACCCACTCCAGTATTCTTGCCTGGGAAATCCCATAGACAGAGGAGCCTTGTGGGCTACACTCCATGGGATCACAAAGAGTCGGACATGACTTAGCGACTAAACAACAAATGCATACATACTTTGTCACAAAAACAAAGGATCAAAGAGCTTAAATGAGCTAACGCGATGGGATTCAAAATACCTGAAAATGAAAATAACATTGGTTCAAAGAAAAATTTAGGCTAGATAAAGCTCCCATAGAAACTCGGGTTATTTTAACTGAGCATCTACCGTGCACAAGGCCTTCTGCAGGACTAAGTCGGGGGACAGACGGGAACTCATCTTCCTCTGGTGAAAATATTTTTTTCACTACACTATGGTCGATGCAGTGATGGAAGCATGGACTGTGCACACACACATACACACATTCACACATACATACACACTCACACACACAGGCTTGAAAGCAAGACATGGAGAGAGACTGGAGTCCCTGAAGGCCCTGACCCCCCACCTATAGGCACCCCTGTGACCTGTTGTTGGGTCTCCTATTTATCTCCATCGCACCCACTTCTGGGAGGGACATGTCCCCTGACCCTCTGTGTCCTTTGGGGCTCTCCTGATGGACAACTGTCAGATTAGACATGCAAGAGGTTTACTGGGCACACAGCTGTGAAGGATGAGGGATGAGGGAACAGGGGGAGCTTCCGACGGAGGCAGACCTGACACCTAGGAGAGAGGAGGGGCAAGGAAGGAGGGCAGGCGAGGAGAGGCGTGCAGATCACAGCCCTGTTCTAGAAAAGGTTCGACCAGGCTGGTGGGGCATTCCTGGGACAGTGCCTCACATCTTGTAGGAAAGGGCCGGCCTCAGCATCACCCCTGTGCTCCGTCACTGGCTGAGAGCAATGGAGAGGAAATGTAACCTCAGCTTGAACACTCTGGGGGAGCCGGAGGGGCGGAGGCTGGGGCTGTCAGCCACCCCTGCTCCCTGCAGCTCTCTCTCCCGAAGGAGGCTTGAGGGGAGCATTTCTCCCCCCCTCCCCACCCCAATCAGGGCAAGGCCTCCCCAGGGCAGGAAGCTAACAGCGGCAAGCATCCTACTGTTTTCCACCTGTGAGGAGCCACGCCACATCTAGGTTGCATCACCTCAGTAATTCAAGGTAACCTCATGAGATAGTAACTTTTTCACCCCCATTCCAGTGTTCTTGGGCTTCCTTGGTGGCTCAGCTCGTAAAGAATCAGCCTGCAATGCGGGAGACTTGGGTTCAGTCCCTGGGTTGGGAAGATCCCCTGGAGAAGGGAACAGCTTACCCACTCCAGTATTCTGGCCTGGAGAGAATTCCATGGACTGTGTAGCCCATGGGGTCACAAAGAGTCGGACGCGACTGAGTGACTTTCACTTTCCATCCATTTTATAGACCATAAGACTGAAGCTCAAGTAAACAAAATCACTCGCCAGAGGCTATAGCTAGCAAGGGACAGGAAGAAGATTCAAAGTCTATTTGACTAACCACTGCGCCAGGCTGCTTTGGCCAGAAGGAGACTTGGAAAGGGTCAATGGGAAGCCCATATCTCTCTTTCTGCTAATCCTTGAGCTGTGTTAACCGCACCAGACCCCAAAAAAACCTCTCGCGTCTCATCAGGGGCGATACCAGCCCATTCCATGTTGGTGCTGGGGTACCAACATCTTGCCAATCAGCTCCAAACAGAAAACCCAGAATGCTCACCTGAAGTAGGCACTCTCCAGCAGCTACATATGTCTTTTTTTCCACCATCACCTCCTCCAGGAAGTCCCCCAACTGGTCCATTATTCTATAGTAGCTTTTATTGACCTCCACCCTTGCGTTTATCACACTGTGTCCAAAGTTCCTGCTTTATCTGTTTCTACCATCTAAACTGGGCTTGCCCAGGACCCGAACCAGGTCTAAGGCATATTGGGGTCCCTAACAACCAGAACATGGGGACCGAGAACTGGAGAGGTGACAGCACATAGAAAGGATGCTCTGATACATGAAGACTGGTCCAGGGCATCAAGAAGATTGTCTTGGAGGATATGGGCCCCTTTTCCTGAGACCCATAGCTTTAGCCTTGAGGGGTACAATCTGCACTCCCCAGCCTGGCCACCAGGGGCCTCATCAACCCTCATGTGAGCTCCCAGCTTCTTCTCTGCAGTAAATCTATCCCTCCCACTGAGGCCCAATCATCTCTGAGGGCCCAGGCTCTGGCCCTCCAAGACCTCAGCATCTGCTCAGCCGCCAGTAGCCCAGTGGGTAGCCCCAGCCAAGGAGGAGAGTTATTTTTATTTATTTCTTCTTAATCATGAACTTAATTTAGCTGCTAATCAGGTTACCATGGTGACTTGCACTAGATTTATAGCAGTTTCCTCAAGCGCCTTTTTTGCACTCTTTGGGTAAATGAATAAAATTTGGGTGATGAGCAAAGCGCATAAATATTGGATGTCCTAGAAAAAGGTCAGATGCTCCCGTTTTCTATTTGCCTGTCACCTGGCTTGGCGTATTTAAGAAAGATCCAGGACTCTGGGTGGTCCCCAAGTTTCTCTCTTCTGTCTTCCCTTGGAGGCCATCAGTGGATCTCTGTGGCCAACCAGGTGAAGTCTGAGCCTTTTGCCTCGCTTTCAAGGTCTGCCCTCCCAGCCGCACTGCCCTCAAGCTCTCCCTTCCTCTCCCCTGTGCAGCTCCCTGCTGGCTTGTGCCTCTGTGCCCTCGCCTGTGCTGTGTTCAGGCTGCTTTCAGAGACATCCCTTCTGTTTTGGGAGTGATGGTGGCCTGGCTCACCTTGGGATCATAGCCTGGTATTTGAGGACACCTTTTAACCCTTTTAGTGGTTTCAATACCACCCTGGCAAGGGTGCAGACTATCATGCTGGCCAGCCAGGAGCGCAGGACAGGGAGACAGCAGGGAAAGGAAATGAGGAGCTGGCATTTTGACAGTTTTCTGTATTTTGCAGTCTGGAAGGCTCATCTAGTGTTCCATCCCAGTGGTTGGGGTTGGGGGTGGAGAGGACATAGTTCATCTCCCCTCATCCCATGGGCTCAGAGGCACTCCCACCTTGGGACAACCAGAAGCCCCCTCCCCACCCACAGGTGCCCAAAAGGGACATTGTCTCCAGGCTGGAGGCCACAATTTCCAGGTTTCCCCTGAGGATCTCCAGGCTGGCTGCCAGTCAGTCCTGGGATCAGCCGTAGTCCATTACTGAGCGAGTGCCCAGGGCTCGAGGCAGCAGGGGAGCGACCAACACTGGCGCCAGAAGCACCTTCCATCATTGTCTTGGCCTTCGATATCAGCCCAACAGGAGCCCACTCTGGGGACCTCCTCTCAGGTTGCAGGAGGAACAGATCCAGCCTGTGCTGCAGCCCAAGCTGTAGGCAAGGCTGTGTGAGCTCCTTGGGTTACCACCCCTCTCTGAGCCTCTCTTCCTTTATCTGGAAGATAGGGTTGCAGTCATGGCAGATGTGCTGGCATCACTTCCAGCCCTCCGTGAACTTTGAGCCAGGAGGATCGGGTCCAATCTCTGTCTCAGTACTTTAATTTGCTTTTGCTTCATGATGGAGGTCAAGGGAGAGGAAAGGTTGGTTCTCAGAATGCTTTTGGGAGGACAAGGTTAGCAGGCCTAGACTTCTACAATAGTGACCAAGAAGGGAAGGTCTCTGATGTGCCAGGAAAGTGTTAAATGGCTACAGTGACTTTGGCCAGGGGTGTTTGTCCATTTTCCCAGAGGAGTTCTGCCCCACATGAACATGACTCATGGGTATGGAGGTGGGGAGTAAAGAGAGAGAGCCCCTCTACATAGGCATGGACGGTCCAGACACAGTGGCCCCAGGCTGGAGAGAGTCTGAGGTTCTAATCCTAGCTCAGGGGCAAACTTGCTGTGTGATCTTGGGCAAGCCACTTAACCTCTCTGGGCTTCCGAAAAATTTTTCTGGGGAAGTCAAATCTCATTCGAATGTCAGTGGGACCTTATACCTCTGGTCCCCTCCCTAGGGGGTGGCTTTGTCAAGCTGGTTCTGACCCACCTTAAAGCAGTGAGGGACAGAAATAATAAATTTGTGTAACTCAAAGAGCAACCTGCCTTTGGCCATGGAAGGCTGCCTTACTCCACCCCTGCATACCTCACAGGGTAGAAACTAACAGCTGCCCATTCCCTGCAATGGCTCAACAAGCATCCAGCGTGGAAACCCAAGCTCTGAAGCCTGACTGCCTCTGTTGAGCTGTGTTGTCCTTGGGCAAGCAAGTTACCTAAACACTCTGCGTCTCCTCTCCCCCTTACGCATAACAGAACTCATAGAATAGAATTGTTGGGAAGATTAAACAGGTTAATCCACGGTTAGCATTTAATACTGTGTGTTGACATTATCTACCAGACATTCCCCCATCTGTTAGTTCTCAAAGCTATTCTTAGCCCCACTTTACAGTCAAGAAAATCGAGACGCAGAGAAATTAAACCTCTTCTCTGGGCTGGCTGCTCTAAATCAGTGCGTTTGTCATCAGACCTTGCTGCCCCCACACCTGCTCGATAGGATCAATGTTCTCTACTGACTTGTTTTGCAAAACAAGTTCTCATGCCACGGAAATAGAGATGGGAGTAGGGAGCTCATTAAGAACTGCAGGGCGAGCCACTGATCAATTGTAACATCTTTAAAGGAGAAACGAGTAGACATTAGGATCTGATACAACAGAGGTTGCACAACACCATCCATGAAGACTTCTGGCCAAAAATCAAATGTGGCTGTGATCCGGCCTCTAAATCTGAGTTTCCAGGAAACACGGGGGACAGAGGAACACGTTAGATCACACCACCAGGAGGCAATCAGCCAGAACGTGAAACATTCTGCAGGATGAATGACCCAGGCTCATCAAAAAACAAATGGCATTAAAAAAAAGAAAGAAGTGACATTTTTAAATGTGGGGAGAAGAGGGAAAATGTTATCGATGAAAAGCAACTTAAGAGATGTATCCACCAAAAGCAACATTTGTAGGCCAAATTTGAATAACCTAAATGTAAAATCGGAGAAGGCAATGGCACCCCACTCCAGTACTCTTGCCTGGAAAATCCCATGGACGGAGGAGCCTGGTGGGCTGCAGTCCATGGGGTCGCTGAGTTGGACACGACTGAGCGACTTCACTTTCACTTCTCACTTTCATGCATTGGAGAAGGAAATGGCAACCCACTCCAGTGTTCTTGCCTGGAGAATCCCAGGGACGGGGGAGCCTGGTGGGCTACCGTCTATGGGGTCACACAGAGTCGGACACGACTGAAGTGACTTAGCAGCAGCAAATGTAAAATAGAGATTTTTGAGACAGCTGGGAATATCTGAACATCATACAAATACTAGATATTAAAGGAGATGGATGTTTTACAAAATCTTTTCATTAGATGTGATCATAGTATTATGGCTATTTCTTTAAATCGTGTCTATTAGCAATGTGCCCTAAAATATTTATGCATAAAATGAGACGATAACTGGATTTATTTTAAGTATTCCAGTGACGGGTGGGATAAGGAGCACAGGAAGGTTTATTATAATTCTCTCTACTTTTGTGTCTGTTTGGGAATTTTCATAATGAAATATTTAAAAGAAAAAGAAGAGGAAGACAGATCATCATACAGGAAGAAATGCACATACAGTTATCGGAAACGTTGGTTTTAAGTGAGGCTTAAATACGAGAGGGACAAGGGAGATTCCTCAGCTCCTTGGACTTCAAGGAAGTGACATGTCTCTTAAAATGAGCCTCTGTATGCGGCCCTGAAATTCACTCATTCATTCACTCAACAGGTCATTCATTCACTCAACAGTTCATTCATTCATTCACTGTCTAATTCATGCCTCCATCTATCCATCCATCTATCTATTTATTCATTCATTTCTTCAGTCAACATCCCTATTTGTCAAGAGTCTATGACATGTCAGACACTGAAATCAACATTGAAACAAAGGTGGTCATTTGACAGTGGGAAGCAAGGAAGGGATTCAACTTGTTAAATCTGTCATCACACAAATATATCCATGTATATATATATTATATATATATATATCACAAACCATGGGAAGTCTGAGAAGCAAAGTGTGCTTTCAAGGAGTTTAACTTGGGGGGACATGACGTGGTCTGGGGTGAGGGAGAGTCAGGGATGGAGCTTCTGCAACATTTCAGCTGAGACTTGAAGACTGAGAGGGAATGGCTGTGTGAAGAGTCTGGGCAGGGGAAGGATGTTCAGGCCAAGAGAACAGCAAGAGCAAGTGTTCTGGGGTAGGAGGGATGATCGGGAATGTGAGTGTGGCTGGAACTGAAGGCCGGAACAAGGAACTTAGACCAGAGGTGAGCCTGGAGACTGGGAATGTCTGGGGCATTCACTGCTGCTCTTGAACCAAGAGAAATTTCTCCCCAGAAACAGAACGAGTCCTGTAAAGACACAGGCCTTGAGCTGTCAGACAAAGCCTCCTGCAAGTTATTGAGACAAGCTTTGGGAAAGTTTGTGTAAGCATCATCCAGCGAAAAATGCTCTGCTTACTTCAAGAATGCTAGTCTAGAAGCAGGGTGGTAAGGAAGGGAGGGACCCTGTCCTGGGGTGGAGAAGAGGCCTCCACAAAGGGAAAGTTGGAGTCGCTGAGTAAGCAAGACTCCCAATTAGAGATTTAAAAACCAGCGGTGAAGAGGTGGCCACGCCTCCCAACAGCCCCTCCTCAGCCACCCCACCAGGGGAAGGAAGTCCCAGCCAAGGCAACCGTGGGGACAGTTGTCTGGTGATTTATGGTCCGGAGACAAAGGCTCCCAAGGAAAGGCTCTGTGAACCTCAGACATGTTGTTGGAACAATTAGAGCCCATCTATCTATTGAGTCAGCACAGTATCAGAAAACGGGCCTGGGGCAGGGTTGGCATTGGCTGAGCGCCAGCTCTTCACCCAGAACTTTCAACGTAGTGAACCAGCACAGAAGTCTAGGAGCTGAGAGATAAGAGTCCCACTTTTCAGATGAGGAAAATGATGCTGGGAAAGATGACTTGCTCAGGCCACCAGCTAGGAGACCCAAATTCAGGCCCCTGGAGTCCCATTGAAGGCCACACTCCTTTTGGTCATACCTTACTGCCTCCCTGGGTAGTTTCTGCAGCTGCCGAGGGTGGCTGCTCCCTTGGGGCCTACAGGGTCTTTTTTCCAGTTTTCCGAGATTGGGCTGCTATTACTCAGGCAAGAGGTTTTGGCTCCCAGCTCCCAATTCACCCTAAAAAAAAAAAAAAAACCGCCAAGCTGAGCTATCCAAAGCCAACAGCAGCCTTCTCTCCTGCAGAAACAGTGTTCTTTCGGAGCACTGACTCTACAAGGACCTGGGAGTAACAGTCCCCAGCTTCCAAACCATCTGTAGTGCTCTAGTCCGTTGCGGGAGATCTGAGTGCTACAGTCAGCCCCCTGCAGGGCACAAGCACAGCCCTGTGAGCTGACCTCGGCCCCTCTGCTTCGGGAGCGCTGTATCTGATCCACAATACAATCCCAGCACAACACGATCTGACCCAGAGAAAGCACACAACAAACGTTCACTTCATCAAAGAATGGACCTTTGGCCCTGGAGACATTGCAACAAACCCAAAACCTTAGGGGAAAAAAAAAAAATGGGGCTTATGAAAATGACGAAAAGATGGAGAAAATGCTTATGGTAAAATGTTCGTTATAAAAAGCAGAATGCAAAGCCATATAAATTTTTGAAAAAGCACATAAATCCAGTATGATTCTACTTGTGTAAAATAACACACATGTTATTTTTGCACCTAGCAAAAACCCTGGATGAAAATGCAAACCAAAATATTAATAGTCACACCACTGTGCATCTGGTTCAGGCTTGGTTCTATTTGCTTTTAATTTTTTTTCCCTACATGTATTAAAGGAACACAGGCAATTCTCCAAATAATAAGCAAAAGCCGTAACTATTTTTTTTTTTTTTTTTTTAGTACTGTAGTTTTAAATCATAAAGTTTAGGGCACTGGCTGTCTCTCTGAACCCAGAGTCAGCAGCTGAGTGCCGGACAAGGCTTTAATATCCTGGGAGCTCAAGAAAGAGTCCCCCTTGTATTGGCAGGACCCAAGCCGTGGGACCAGAAGCTCAGGGTTCCCTCCCCAGGGCCTCGGGATGGAGGTGGTAGATGCCAGGTCTCACAGCCATCTGCCAAACTTCACCACAACCAAGTACATTTCCACGACTTCTTTCCCCACAAGCAAGTCAGTAAATCAAAGCACGCAAGGTGGGCCCTTTCTGGTAAAACACAAAAAAACTTAATCTTTGGTCCAGAAGCAGTAGATTGCGGCGGCAACTCGGCAGCCAAAACCATTAATCTTTGCCGCGTTCCCCAACTGGCCCGAGTAGTAAAGAAGATAATACCCCAGCAGAATCAGTGACCCACTACAAATTGGTCCTGAAAGGTCCACCAGCATAAATAGACTTTTGCTGATCCAACACTTGTTAGGAACCCCAACAAAGAGACTATTGGCTCATCTGATGAGCCGCTAGCAATGGGCCCTTGTAATGGCTGGTGATGGATGACCACCCTCCCTTCGAGGGGAAGATGCAGCTCCTGGTATGGGGCCCTTTCTCATCTTAAATTTGTCCTCAATAAATCACAGGTGCAGAGGAGCCGGCATCACTTTCATTACACCTACATGCTCCAGTATCAATCACGCCACCATGGCGGCCTGTCTGGGAGCAGTTCATTTCAAGTGAGTTTTTCTGTACTGATTCTGTTTCCATCTCGATGCGTGCGTGCCTCCATGGGCGGGAGAAAGAAGCTTCTCTCTGAAGGCCTCTGCTGCTGTGGCCTCAACACCTACTCCTTCCTCTTTCTCCAGTAACTTCTCCAGATGAGAGCCATTCTGAGCTCTGCCCTCAGCGGCCGTGCAAAGGCTTAGAAAGATCTGGTTTCAGATAATGGCTCAGACGTGTGCAAATGTGGAGCAAGTCATCTCACCTGGCCAAGGCTCAGTTTCTTTGTCTAGAAAATGGGACAAATAGCACTTATCTGCCGAGATTGAACACAGCGATGTGTGTCAAGAACCTAGCAGAGTGCTGGGTACAGGGTAATGTTAGTCTCAGCCCATGCACATTCCTGAGTTGGATGCTGGCCAGAGAGAAAGCTTCGTAGGGATGGCTGATCTTGCTTTCGTTTGGCCCCAGACCCATGAGAAAATAGAGATCCCACTGATTCTCTTCCTTGTTCCCACCTGCCTGGACTGCTCCTGGTGCCAGCAAACGTGTGTCAGTTACAGCTCAGAATTTATGAAGACGCTGCCACAGCTCGTTTTTTGTCTTGTTCCTTTCATTGTAGGCAGTTAAAATACACTTAAAACTAAGGACACCAGAGAGCTCTCAGACCTCTTCTTAATGCACATAATCAAATACTGTAATGTCACTAAATGCATGTATAAGGCTCATCATAAAAGCCGTGAACTTCTGTTTTAAAGAATCATAAAGGAGAATAAATGGTTTTTTTTAAGGCAGACCCTGCGCCTGTCTGCCTACGGCCACCAGGGTCAGGACCGACGCAGCCTTCAAGACAGCCAGCTGCCTCCTCTGAAGGGCAGGGCACAGCACAGCCCAGGATCCTCTGCTGGGAGTGGAGCACTCAAGGCCCAGGGCAGTCCTGGAAATCATTAACCACAGGAGCCGATCTTCTAGCAGAAGGGAGGGGAGCTCGAGACCCTGCTGCTGGGCCAGTCAGGGATATTAAAACAAGCATTTCCATTCACTCTAAACCTACAAGAGAGATGGAGTTACAGAGCCATTTATTTGCAGGAGAGCTGGGTAGGAGTGGAAAGGAGAGGCAGAGAGGAAAAGAAGGAAGAGAGCAAAGGAGAGATGGGAGAGGGAAAGGTAAGAGGGAGAGAGAAAAAGGTTCAGAAAGCATGTGGGGAGAGAAAGAAATAGAGAAGGATATGGGGCTTTACGCAAGCACGTCGTAGTTCATCACCACCGCACATTGGCTCAGAGTCTGGAGGAATATTCAGCTGAGCCATGTGTATATATGGTACTTCTCAGAGACTAGAATAGAATACAATAGCCATGCTGATGCTGATGATACAGGTGCTGGTGATGCTGTTGAGCATTCCCTGTGTCCTGCCTTTGGTTTATGTTCTTTACAAACACAGCCTCATTTAATTCTCCTAACAACTCTGTAAGGTAGCTTCTACATGCCATCAGCTCTAAGATAGACACTTTCTTTCCCCTGTTTTAGCATCTATGAGATTGAGATGCTTCTTACAATCACTGTCAGCCTGGCAGCAGTCTTGATGTCACTGTCTTATCTGGGAACACACATCAAAACTTCCAGTATAGGTTTCTATGGCTTAAAAGCCCACAGAAAATAGACGAGTGGTTTCTAAAGAAATGCTACCAGTGATGTCTGTGATGTTACAGAAGATGCTAGTGTGTAGAAAAACAAGGACCGCAATGATTCTGAGTCAATTTTTAGAATATGAAGAGCTTTCAGTTCAGTTCAGTTCAGTCGCTCAGTCGTGTCCGACTCCTTGCGACCCCATGAATCGCAGCACGCCAGGCCTCCCTGTTCATCACCATCTCTCGGAGTTCACTCAGACTCACATCCATTGAGTCAGTGATGCCATCCAGCCATCTCATCCTCGGTCGTCCCCTTCTCCTCCTGCCCCCAATCCCTCCCAGCATCAAAGTCTTTTCCAATGAGTCAACTCTTCGCATGAGGTGGCCAAAGTACTGGAGTTTCAGCTTTAGCATCATTCCTTCCAAAGAAATCCCAGGGTTGATCTCCTTCAGAATGGACTGGTTGGATCTCCTTGCAGTCCAAGGGAGCATTGCCTTTCTTTGGAATTGGAATGAAAACTGACCTTTTCCAGTCCTGTGGCCACTGCTGAGTTTTCCAAATTTGCTGGCAGATTGAGTGCAGCACTTTCACAGCATCATCTTTCAGGATTTGAAACAGCTCAACTGGAATTCCATCACCTCCACTAGCTTTGTTCGTAGTGATGCTTTCTAAGGCCCACTTGACTTCACATTCCAAGATGTCTGGCTCTAGATTAGTGATCACATCATCATGATTATCTGGGTCGTGAAGATCTTTTTTGTACAGTTCTTCTGTGTATTCTTGCCACCTCTTCTTAATATCTTCTGCTTCTGGCTTCCCTGATAGCTCAGTTGGTAAAGAATCTGCCTGCAATGAAGAGCTTTAGGAATACCTTAAACAAACTTTTTCATTTGTATTTTCCTTTTTATGTATGTACAATGGCCTTACAAAAATCTATGTCTAAATAAACGCAAGAGCTTTTTCCCTAAGTATAAAATTACAATTCTAAGGGATAAGAGAGTTATTATATCATAGTTTAATTAGCAATAATTCTATTTTTCCAGGTGTGACATAAAGCAATAGTGCAACATACAATCCCTGACTACTTGGACTAAGAGACATACAGTATCGTCCCATCTTACAGATGAGCAAACTGAGGTGCAGGCACCTTTATGACTTGCTCAAAGCCACATAGAGAGTCAAAACCCCAGATTGTCCTGATTCCAGAGCCTGTGTTGTCAGCCATGATTGCTACACATCTCAGCCATCTCCAGAGCCAGACCAACACAGGTTCAAATTCCAGCTCTGTCACTTACTGGCTTCATGATCCAGAAGAACGATTTCATACAGAGATGATGATGAAACCTCCTCCTCCTAGTTGTAGGGGAAAAATTTCTTTAGATGAAAAGCACAGTACTTGACCCCAAGAATTGAGGGTTGAATGAGGTTCTCCATACAAGTCCATGAGAAACCCAGAGGCATCCCCTTCAATTCTGCAGCAGCTGACAAAGGCATGGGCTGCACCAGAAGCCCAGATCTAGGACTGGGATGGTGGGCACCAATAAAAGATGCTTGTAGCTGTATCCCGAGACAAGTCAGTCTATGTACACATCTAAGACCTGTTAGACCCTCAGTTTGTCCTTCCTGCTTACAAACCAAGAACCACAGCAGTAATGTATTCAGTCAGTTCAGTTCAGTTCACTTCAGTCGCTCAGTCGTGTCCGACTCTTTGCGACCCCATGAATCACAGCACGCCAGGCCTCCCTGTCCATCACCAACTCCCAGAGTTCACTCAAACTCACGTCCATTGAGTCGGTGATGCCATCCAGCCATCTCATCCTCTGTCGTCCCCTTCTTCTCCTGCCCCCAATCCCTCCCAGCATCAGGGTTTTTTCCAATGAGTCAACTCTTCACATGAGGTGGCCAAAGTATTGGAGTTTTGGCTTCAGCATCAGTCCTTCCAATGAACACCCAGGGCTGATCTCCTTTAGAATGGACTGGTTGGATCTCCTTGCAGTCCAAGGGACTCTCAAGAGTCTTCTCCAGCACCACAGTTCAAAAGCATCAATTCTTCGGCACTCAGCCTTCTTCACAGTCCAACTCTCACATCCATACATGACCACTGGAAGAACCGTAGCAATGTATTACTACCATTATTACTGTTCACATTTACTGAGAACAGTGCCAGCACTGTTCTAACCCCTTTACACATATTTTTACCTTCACAGTAACCCCATGAGTGGGTATGTTATCAGTGATGGGGAGATTCAGAGAGCTGAAGAACACACACAGGGTTGCTTTCAGCTGTCCCAGGTCTATGCAGGGAGCCACACACCCAGCGTCTTAGGTTAACCTCGTGCCGGGACTCGGTGTTCATTAGTTCTGCAATTTAAGTGAAGAAGTCGATTTTTTTAAAGCAATCACTGGTGTCCCCGTGCCTGAAGACAAGTAAAACATGTTTAATTTAGAAAACTTGGAAAATACTTTATAACAAAAAGATATGACCATACAAAATCCCATTACAAAGAGAACACTCCCTGAATCATGTATTTTTACATGACTGATATTATACCTGCAATTTTATGCCCTGCTTTTTTTTCACTCTGTATAAGCATTTCCCCATATTCTTAGAAATTCTTTCACAACATTATTTTTGTTGCTTCCAATATTTTATTGAATGAATGGGCTATTATCTACTTAGCCCTCATGTGGGAGAGTTAGCCAGTTTTCAACGCTCTAGTGGAGACTTATGTGTCTAAAATTTTGCTTATATTTTAATTTCCTTGGGGTATTTTACGTACAATGTCTTTGCAAGGTCAGATGACTTATAAATTTTTGAGATTTTTTTAATAGAGATTGTCAAATTGCAGTTCATATTTTAAAATGACTGTTTCAACCCATCCTTGTCAGCATTGAATATTAACATTTTTAAATTCTCTGTTAATCTCATAAATAAAATTTTTATTGTTTTAAATTAACATATTGTGTTTACTGGTAAATATGAACTTTTTTTTCAACTTTTTTACATGATTATATCTGTGAATTTATGGGATTATAGAAGAGCAGTTAAGAGCCCATGCTAGATCAAGCTGCCTGCTCTTGAATTCTGGATGCCCACCCATAATCTGCACAATTTGGGGCAGACTAACTTTCCAAACCTTTATTGTTCATTTTTTTAAAGTCTTTTTTGAATTTATTATAGCATTGTTTCTGTTTATGCTTTTTGTTCTTTGGGCCACCAGGCATGTGGGATCTTAGTTTCCTGACCAGGGATCAAACCCACACCCTCTGCAATAGAAGGTGAAGTCTTAACCACTGGACCACCAGAGAAGTCCCTGTTCTCCATTTTTCAGTTGGGATGAGCACAATAACACCTACTTCATGGGGTCTTTATAAACAATGAATGAGAGATCCCGTGTAAATTACATCTGGTAGATGTTCATTAAATAAAAGCTACTTGAGTTTTTCTTTTGTAAACTCTTTCTCATACACTTTCATTTTTCTCCCAGCATCTTTTAATTTGAAAGAGCTCTTTTTATATGAAAGACATGTAAAATTGTCATATTGATTGTGGCTGTTTTTTAATTGGCTCTTAAAGGTATATCCTTGCTGATGTTCTCTGAAATGATCTTAGCGCCACCCATATCTAGTAAAATGGCAGGGAGAAGTTATTTCTATTAAAAGATTTAGAAAAAAGAATGGAGATTGATTTCCAGCGATGTATCTCAGAATACATAGCTCCAATTCTCAATGCTGCATTTTTAATAGATGAGGTAGGAATAGAGGGAGTTTATGGTACCCACAAGACAGAGCCAGAGCCGAGTGCCCAGAGAATGTTGCTACAGCTGTGACGTGTTAGCTGATACCTAAACACGGCACCTGGCACTTTATGTCGAGGAAGGAAACCATGGAGCTTTCTGGAGCTCAGCCATTCTTAGTTCTAAAGCTGTCCTCATGTCCACAAGGATATTTTGGTTAAACAAAACAAATTTAAAAAGATACCCCTCCTACTCCAGAATTTTTCTGTCAACGAGGATTCAGAAGAGCAAGAAGCCTCTGTTTTCATTTTTTATGTCTATTAAAAATAAACATGCTGAGAAGCTGTCTCCTCGTCTCTTTATCAAGCCCCAAACGATGTGTAGCCCTTGTCAACTCAGCGTTGACGAAAACAGCCAACACGATTTATAAGGCATCAGGAGCAAACTTAGTTAAAGGCCAGTTTCCCCTCTGCTGATTAAAACGGATTTTAGCCCAATGATGAGCAGCCAGTAGCTGGACTCAGCTACAGTGGGCAAGCAGGCAAGATGCTGTCTCCAGCCCACCTATGTGGGCCCAGCTCATGGGCCACCTGGTAACCTCGGCTGCCAGGAGAGCTGGGAAGCCACCTCCTCACCAGTTGGCACAAACCAGACACGTTTCATGCTGAGTCAATTTCATCGATACTTTGCTTGCTCTGGAAACTCAGGGCATTTAAGAGACAGCAACGCCATGTTACACAGCAAAGCAGCTTTAAATTCTAATGAGTTTCTCTGTGCTAATTAGTGACTTTGCTAACGGGAGGCTTTCTTTGTTAGAAAACACACCCTTGCTCTGGAGTGACGCAAAATGCCAGCTTTTCCTCTCCCAGACGTTATCTCCCTTCATCTTTTATCACCAAACCAGAAAGGGAAGTACTTTGGGCCTCTCAGCCCTGTTGAAACTAACAGATTTTTTTTTTTTTTAATTTATGTGATTGTACCTTGTAAAAACTAGAAAGTGCAAAAGATCAATTCCTCCTAAATCCCATCTGTCACCCTTCCTGGCAGAAAATGGTCCGGGGAGTTTCAGACGGTACGCACATCACCCAGCCACTTCTGGAAGAGATATATCAGTTGCTCCCCCATCCCACCCCTCCCATCTCACCGTGAGATTTGGTAATTTGCAAATGGAGCAGCCAGTCTTCCTTTCCAAGGAGCAAGCAGGGTCTCCTTTTCTCCTCGCTAGGAGAATGCGACCCAATCATTTGTCTCGGCAACGCGCGGACTCTAGAGCACTTGAGAATTCTTAGCCAAAAAGCTGATTACTAACACAGGGATGGTTGGAAAGAAAAATCTTTTTAATCTGAGAAGGAGGGGAGGGGAGGGCGAAGGAAAGAAGGAAAAGACAAAGCGTCCGCTAGCGTGGTTATCAGCCCAAATCGGAGCTTTTTATGAATCACAATTAGAACTTGGACGTGTGAGTGAAATTTTTCTCCCTCTCACTTTTCTGCCTGGTTTCCGTCGCCCTCCGTCTGGGTTTCTCTGTCACTGTCTCCATCTCTGCTCTTCTGTCCTTCCTGAGTACTTGATGAAGATACCTTGCCTGGAAATAATTGCTCTCAAACCCCTGAGTCCCACTTAAAAGTCTCTGGGTCTGATCGAGATAAACCCCATCAGGCTTTTGTTTCCACTCAGAGTGCCCCATCGTTTATTAGAAGAATTAAAGTATCAATTTCTGTTTAAACATTAACAGGGTGATGCCAAATATTAGTCAGTTCCTAATAATTTTGAGGGATTAAAAAGATAATAAAAGTAATAGTCCATTACATTACCTACTTCAGCAAGATTGTAATGAACGTAATAAATTCTGGATCAGGGTTATAACAACTTCCATCTATTTAAAATGAATTTGTAGGGTTACTTTCATTAACTATGTATATGGGGAAAATGATCTGACATATTACTTTAAAAGAGCTGTAAAACCGATTAGGAGAAAATATGCTTTTCAGACAGGGATGCGGGCCACTGGGGACCACTGCATCCATGGGAAGAAGGCATTCAGCTGCCTAGACAGCCTGATTTTTGTTCTCTGCGCTACTTCCTACTCCAAAGAAATGATGAAAAAAATCGGTGTTCATCAGAATGAACAAGGGTGAAGTAATTCTTTTTTTTTTTTCTGTCTCTCTCTCTTTTTTTTTTTCTTTTCTCCTCCCCAGGTATATTCTCGCTAATGAACCAGGGCTTGCTCTGGGAAGTTCTCCACAAGGAAATAAAACCAAAGCCGCCAGTGCAGCCTGGCTTTGGGGCCCCCAGGGGAAAGCTGCCGCGTTAAAGGGGCCCATGCCCTCATCGCTGGAGGAGACAAGGGAGAGAGCACTTGGCTGCACCACAGAAATTACTGCTGCACCTCCAATGCCCGCTTCATTTATCAATTTCATAGCAGAAAAACCCATATGACTGCCTTGTTCGCTCGCTCGCTAAATCTAGTTGCAGAAAGCTCCCCACCGCCAGTCAAGTGTGTTACGCACCGGCCTGGATAAAGTAACTTGAAATACCACTAATGATTTATACTTAATTGAACCTCTAAGTGATTACAGTGGCAGGAATGAATGGCACACACCCAGCCCATTTCCTCGCCCCCCCAGCCCAGCATCTCTGGACAGTGGCGGGGAGGTGGGGGTGCTTCACCCGGGATGTCAGGGAGGACCACCGGCCAGCTCGAGCCTTTCTCCTGAATCGCATCCCCCAGCCGCTCCTCTGGGTCCCAGCTAAATTGCTCTCGCTTGCAGTAAATGACTCCATAAGCACTGTATCAGACCATTGATCCTTTTTATTAGATTACCCAATTGTAAGGTTAATGCATTTGCATTTGGCAAACGGAGTTGGCCAGCCTGAATCCCCACAAGGGGACTGGTGTTTCAATGGACATGCAAGGAGAGCAGCCCTGTCAACAGATTGATCTGTTGGTAGCAGTTAGCAGACGTTGAGGCCCTTCCTAAGAGCACACCTCCCCCCCCACCCCCTGCCAAAAGAAAGTGCCAGAAGAACACACGTCCAGGGCTGCTGCATCTATCTTGGCAGAAGCCCCCCTCACAGCCAGGAGGCCAGCTCCGCTGCCCATTCCTGGGACTCGTATTTCTGGAAGGAAGAGTCCTGCGAAGGTTTCCTATCACCTCTGACAGGGACAAAGGTGGGCGGTTCACCTGGGACCCAGAACCTGGCCGCCCCCTCTACAGAAAGGAGAGCCACAGCTCAAAGCACTGACAAGGAAACAGGCTTCAGTGGCCAAAAATTCTTCTTTTGTGAACACGATGGAGTCAGACAGGAGCAGCTGTTTCTACCTGGGTTTCTATACCCAACGTGAATTATTTTTGGTTTTCTAAATATATTGACCAAACACCCTTGAAGTAGTCCACCTCTGTAAGGATTTGCCAATCAGTGAATTTGCAAGTTGGAAAAACCTACTTTGTTGATCTATCACGAGCTCTACATTTGTGTGTGCTCAATTGCTAACTCACATCCAACCCTTTGTGACCCTATGCACTATAGCCGGCCAGTCTCCTCTGTCCTTCGGATTTTCCAGGCAAGAGTACTTGCCTGGAGTGGGTTGCCATTTCCTTCTCCAGGGGCTTTTCCTGACCCAAGGATCGAGCTCCTGTCTCTTGTGTCTCCTGAATTGGCAGGCAGATTCTTTACACTAATGCCACCATAGCTATGGGTTTGGGGAGATGAAAAGTAATCCAGAGAAATCACCCTGGAAAGCCACATTCTTTTACAGATGGAAAAACAGACCCAGAGAGAGAGAGTGAAACTGATCTGAGGTTCCCCAAGAAGTTCATGGAAAAATCTCCCCGGTCTTCTGCCTTCCAGATCAGCCTCTGGTAAGAGGTGGCTTTGAGGCTGTGAAAGTAAAGAAATAGTCTTTTTATACAAATGTCTTAAGACATCAGTCATATTTCATATTCAGCTGTATAAGCTAGGTCTTTGTCTGAACTGTTCTGAGGAGGAAGATTCACTGTAAGTACTGCTTACAATATGGATTTGTTCAGCATCTTCCCTTCAAGGACAAGGAAGCTGGTTTCATCATTGCAAATCAGCTTGCTTTTTCTGCCGTTCACATTCCAAAGGTGGCAGAGAGGATGAAGAGTCAGGCAGGAATCAGGGGTTCACTGCCAAGCTCAGCCACTTAGGGGCTATGTTATCTGTCTGAGCCATGATGTCCTCATTTGTAATAATCCTTCCCTTGCCAATTGTTTGGAGATGAAATGGGATAATATGTTTAAAAATGACCAACACGAATGTGGTCTTAATCCATGTCAGGCTCCTTATCCATAAGCTCCCTCCCTCTGAGTTTCATAGGAAAATGGTAATCTCCTAAGCCTTACCGGCATAACTGATCAATGACAAGTAGCTAGGGACAGCTCACACCAGCAAAGGAAAGAGCTTACCAACCTAGTTCTCTCCTGCTTTGTAAGACAGATCCATACCCCTTGCCCAGACCCTCACCTCTCTGCCAGAACTGGAGGTCCAGCCTTATATGAACCACCACTCAGGCCCTGCCTGAGTTTCAGAGGGATACTTCCATAGTTAAAACAATAGTCTTAGTCACTAACATTTTTAGAGCCTTCTATCATTTATCAAGTGCTTCTAACATGCATTTAGTCTCATTGAATCCTCCCAACAACCCTATAAGTGTCAAATGGTTATGCTCATTTTACAAATGCAGAAACGGAGATTTACAGAGACCCAGGGGCTGTCCACAATGACACAACTGGGAAGGGGCCAAGCTGGGGTCTAAGCCCACGCTCATCAGACCCATGGTCCGTGGTCTGTCACTGTGCCCCCTTTTAGGACTTGCAGTATTTGGGGGGTGGAGACAAACCAGAGTTCAGCAGAGATGCTGGCTTTCCCTTCTCTTTCTTGTCTGCTGTTCCATTAAGCCACCAGCCCTGGGACAGGTCGTTTGTCCCAGGGAAAACCAAAGCTTCAGTTGTGATGGGAAAAGAAAACGACTGAGTGAGCAACAGTTGACCTTGGCGAGTTATTGAGAAAGTGCCGAGGTGGCAAAGCAGGGTGATGACAGGACCCCGGGAGCCCTTAGCAAGGGGGCTTATCTGATGAGGGGCGTGATGCGGGCAGATGCTCCCTGGAGATAGCTGGGGCTGGTCTATCTGGCAGAGAGGACAAAGAAGGCAGGCTCCAGCTGGAATGGGCTTCTTGAACAGAAAGTTCCAGTGTTAGAGCTTGGTGCCCTATAATTTGGGGCCAGAGCAGGCCAATTTCCCATTCCCTACAGACCAGAGAATCAACCACAGGCTCTGTTCTAGGAAGGACACTCAGAATACCAGGATGGGGAGGTGCTTGTCCTGCACAAACTGGCCTGGACAGACATGAGCAGACCCTAAGAGGGCATGTGTTTGCCTGCAGGGCTGTGTGTGTATATGTGAGTGTGCAGGCAAGTGACACTGTCTGAGTGTGATGTGTGGGGCAGAGTTTCTGGGTGTAGCTGTGTCTCCAGGAGAGGATGAGGGTGGTAGGCATGTGTATAACTGACTGTACCTGGGCAAATGGATGTCCACACAACTGGCTGTGCATTGATATAGGCGTTAGGCCTCCATGAGAAATTTAATGGCCACGGCTCTGGCGAGGTGAGGGATGGTGGGGAACAGTTGGCCCATTCAATAGAGAGGTGACCATTCAGAGAAGCAGAGGCTGCAGCACCAAGGAGGGAGAGGATTTGTTCTGTCTTGAGCAGGGAAGCAAGGAGGACTGACTGGAGGAGGGTGCATTTGCTAAGTGACACCTTCTCTGTGCGTCTCTGATGAGACTGATGGGTATGAACCAGAATTTTGGAAACCTCAGTTACCAATCAGAAGCATATTTAGGCCATTGTCCTCAGTGCAGGGGCTTCCCAGGTGGCGCTAGCGATAAAGAACTCGCCTGCCAATGCAGGAGGCGTACGTGATGGGGGTTCAATCCCTGGGTTGGGAAGACCTCCTGGAGGAGGGCATGGCAACCCACTCCAGTATTCTTGCCTGGAGAATCCCATGGGCAGAGGACCCTGGTGGGCTACCATCCAAAAGGTTGCAAAGAGTTGGACACGACTGAAGCAACTTAGCACGCACACACATACCTTAGCACAGAGGGGGGACATTGCCCAGGTCACACAGCCTTCTTCCTGGAAATACAAATGTGTGCTCCCCAGTAGATCCTGTGTACCTGCGATGAGACCAGTGTACCCAGGACAGCCCACCAGTCACCTTGAACTCTTGACCTGAGGCTTTCAAGTATCTTCTGGTGGGTGTTTCCTAGCCTGGCCTGACCTGGCTTTTCATGGACAACACACAAGGAGAAACCTCTGCCCAGCTCCAGCACTGGCCTGGACCCCACGGTGCCTGAATTCCACTTCTAGGGCCACCTCCACGGCTGCATGATCTGAGATCTGCTCTTTCAGCAACATGACCCTCAGTCTCCTCATCTGTCTAATGGGGATGATTTTCCCTCCTGTACCTGAGTAGAGATTGGAGATCCGACCCTTAGCAGTTGTGAGACTTCAAGGACATCACTAAGTCCTCTGAGGTCTGGATTCCTCATCTTTAAAACAGGGATGATGATAATACAAAAATGAGACAATGTAGAGGGAAACACTTAAAAAAAAATTTTTAATAACATTTGCAAGAAGTCACCTGTAAGATGGAAAACCTCAGCGGGATTCTCAGTTCTTCACCAGTCCCCAGCCCCCACCATCTGCCTCCCCTACCTGGACATTTCTCAGAGGATCTAGGCCTCTGAGTGTTGTCTTCAGGAGTAAAGAGAGCCAGACAGGGCTGCCAGACCCCAGGGACAGGAAGGCTCAGGGACGGAGTCTGCTGGCCAGAAGGTAGTGGCCCGAGGCTCCCGGCTCTGCACAGCAATGATTCAGGAAAGGCTGACAAGGATATTAGCAGTGTGGGTTTTTTTTTAATCCTGAGTCCAGAGAAAATGCACGGTCAGGAATAAAGGCGCCCAAGAGAGCAAGGAGAAAGAGAAATAATCAGAATTAGCCAGCAGGCGGGCAGCGGGAGCAAGGGTAAGAGAGCCCCATTGAGGGCTGGGAACTCCTGCAGGACCCCCGCTAAGGAGGTGTCCAGGGAGTGGGCAGGCCTGGCCAGGCACACAGGGAGCTGCTGGCTCCCCCAGCCAGGACCTGGGCTGACTGGAGTCCACCGAGCAGGCACAGAGGAAGACAAAGAAGCCAGCGCCGGGTGAGTCCGGCACCCCTTGGTGGGCTGCCACGCACCCCTTGGGGGCTGCCACGTGCCCCCTTGGACCCCTTCAGCCACAAGGCTGTAGAAAGGGTCCCAGCAAAAGGTCTGGGTTCTGTGTAGGCCTTTGTTCACAGGGCTCTGGATGTGGGCATTGGTGTTGGGGGGCAGCCAAGAGGCTGCTCAGATCCTGCAGAGAGGCTGCAGAAGCATCTGCAAGCGGGCCTCCGTGGCCCCCCGCCTCTGCCAAGGCTGAAATGAAAGGAGGATGACAGAGATTGTAACCCAAGAAAGTCCCTGGGGCACTTTCCCGAGCAGGTGGGCCGTGGGTATCAAGGTGATCCAGGAGATGGTCCCAGCACCTGCTTTAAGAGCCGAAAGGAATGGATTTTGGTGAACTGGGGCAGAAACATCCCCTCACGAAAGTGGTGGATCTGACGTCTTTCCTAATTGAAACCTGCTTTTCGCAAATCATGTTAGACTATCAGATTGCTTAAGAAAAAACTCCCTCACGTGTGTGTGTGTGTGTGTGTGTGTGTGTGTGTGTGTGTTGGGGGAGGGGTCAGAATTAATGCATCCAGCTCTGATTCCTCTCCAGATTCCAAATTAATGGAGTAGAAATTAATGACAAACGTGTGTGCTATCCTGCGAGTCAGACGCTTCTCCCACCCCCTCGGGCAAAATGCTTTCCCATCCCTGAGTGTCTTTTCTACGAATGTGATACAGAGAACAGGGCTATATGTCCCCAGGTCACTCTTGCCATGGTGGCCACCCAGCCAAGCCGGCCTTTGTACCCTGAAAGACTTTAAATGAGAGCTTTTTACACTGTCTGTGTTCATGACGCCCTTATAGAGAATTAAATGTTACATGGATGAAAAGCATTCGTTTGCCAAAGGTAACATTTACTACACCACAATTTTGGTAACTCATTTTGGCCTTTTCTCCCCCAGTATTTTAATACATCAGCAGCCTTGATCGATGGATGCCTTGGAGACTGTCCCACTCTGATCTCTGAACTCTGTTCCCAGTTCCTATAATGAAGGTTTTCTTCTCTCCTAAGTTTCTAGAATAGAGGTCTCTTTCTTCCAATTTGAAAGAAATTGAGATCTTATCACTCAAGTGAAATAGAAAGGGAAGAAAATGTGTTTTCCTGAAGCCTTGCTGATTATCCAAAACTCTGTGCAGAACTCTAAGTTAATCACACTTCCAAACATGGAGAGCCAGGCCAAGAACCACCAGAAGTTCTCGATGTTACTGCGTCCCATCAGAGCTGCTCTGTCTCGGGGTCAGTAACTGAGCAAACACCCTTATACTCCTCCCCCAGAGTGCCAGGTCCTTACCTGAATCATCTCTTACCCTCCCCCAGCCCACTCTCTATGGGTCACCTATGTGAACATCAAACCCAAAGAACAAGCCCCCCAAATTTAATTTATTTCTACCTAAACAAGTTCTTTTATCATAAAGCAATAAATTTGTCTTGGTGCTAGCAATTTGTTGCGGGTGACATAACATAGCAAATTGATTAATCGCTACTGTACGCGACAAAATGAGAAAAGCAAGGAATTATTATGAATAGCGTCCGTCTTTTACGGGAGGGATTCATTATTCAAAAGTGCTCACTGGTGCTTACATGTGGCCTCGGTGCAGATTGCATCCATTTGCAGACTTCCCACATCATGCTTACACAAATCAACAAACGTGCATTTATTAAGACATAGAATGAAAGCTATTTAAAAGTGAAAAATGGCCTTTTGCATTCCTCCTCTTCAAGGAAGGCACATCTGGGTGGGATGTTCCTGCAAAGCGGACCGGCAGTGGTCACGTGAGCATCTCTGGAGTCCGTGCATCCTGGCTCACGCAGGCGCTACCAAACCTGCCTGCTTGGCTGAGTGTCAGTCACAGGATCAGAAATATCCCACCGGTTGGTTCTGGAAGTCTTGCTCTGGTTCAGCAGATTTTAGTCATCAGCTGTCACTACTGCCTGGGAAAGTGCAGCTGATGGGAGAGCTCTGTTCTCTGAAACAAGCCTCCTTACCACCCCTTTCCCTTGCCCCAGGAAGGAAACAAATATTAATTGAGCACCTACTCTGTACCAAAGGCTATCCGGAATGCTTTGTTTGCATATAGTAAGGCAAAGCCCTCCAGGTCCCTGAACTTCATACAGTTGCTATAAAGACCAATTGAAATAACATGTGTACATAAAGCACACACAGCTTAACTGTGATTGCTACTCTGATTTCATTTTATTACTCTCAAGGTTAGTATTATTATCAGTATTTTACAGATGGGGAAACTTGAGACTTAGAACGGTTGCAAAATGTGTCAGATCACACAGTGAGTAAGTGAGCAGGGCTGAGCTTCAGTTTAGAATCTGGCTCCAAAAATTCATGCTCCTTCTCACTAAACCATCCCCCCAGCTCTCCCCCATGGAGAGTGGAAATATATTGTGTTTGCTTCCTCTAATCTGCCCTGGTGGCTCAGTGGTAAAGAATCCACCTGCAATACAGGAGATGCACTTTTGATCCCTGGGTTGGGAAGGTCCTCCGGAAAAATAAACGGCATCCCGCTCCAGTGTTCTTGTCTGGAAATCCCATGAACAGAGGAGCCTGGCAGGCTACAGTCCATGGGGTCTCAAATAGTCAGACATGAATCAGTGAATAAAAAAAACAACAGTTCTAACAGAGGAGGTCACCTACCATCCACACGGCAGGTACCCACTCTTTCTTCCCCTGAGGGCCCAGCTGGGAATTTTGAGAATGTCTGAAGATTTCACCACCTCCCATCTCGTCCCCTAATTGTCACCCACATCACAGAGCTCAGTGTGTGTGTAAGTCCAGCCCCTTCTTCTCCATCCACTTGTCCCACCCTCAAGGACCCTTCCCAAAGGAAGCGAATGACTTGCCCCAGTGAAGCCTGATGGACGGAGCTCTGGCACTGATTATTCCTGCTGAACTCATGCTTTGCTTAAAAATAATCTGAGATCTCAACTTTCATAGTCCAATTAGATTTCAAAGCAACTTTTATAAAACGAGAAAGGCTTCATCGCGTCTCTGTTGCTTATAGAGCCATGAACCACTTCCCAGCCAAGTTACAGGCTCTTCTCATCCCTATTATCACTCATCAGATGACCGTAGTTACTCATTCTCTTCCGAGAAAACTGCCCCAAACCACAGACCTGTCTCCAGGCACCCAGGAGCCAGGGGTGGTCGGATTATAAGCCTCTGTGTGTGGCTAGAGCTATGAGCCGGCCCCACTGAATGCATTTCACAAGACAGTGTTTCTCAATGGGTATCCTTTAAACCATTTGCGCTGAGGCTACCCTAAAACTTGTAGGAGGTGCAAAGTCTGGGCTTCCCTAGATCTGCCTCAGAAGCATCTGGGGGGTGTGGGCTGGAAGTCTGAATACTGGATAAACTGTATGATTTCTTTTGTGAACTGCTGTCCCAAATACTTCCCAAACTCGGCTCAGTTTTTTTAGTCTATTCGGCTGTGTTGGGCCTTAGTTGTGGCACCCAGGATCTTCACTGCATCATGCAGGATCTTTCATTGCGAGGCACAGACTCTCTAGTTGCGGTGCTCAGCCTCAGTAGTTGAGGCACGTGGCTTAGTGGCTCTGCAGTATGTGGGATCTTAGTTCCCCAATGAGGGGCTGAGCCTGTGTGCCCCGCATTGCAAGGAGGACGCTTAACCACTGGACCACCAGGGAAGTCCCCTAGTTCAGTTTTGATACCATCTGGTTGATTCACTGATTTTCCTGAAAATGTTGGTTAACTCACTGACACCCTAAGGGAGACACAACTTAAAAGGAGCTCACTATCTTTAGGTCCAGCTGACTTCCCATCTTAGGCCCCCCAGGGCATCCCTGGACTCCCAGCACGACTGATGTGTCCAGGCTGAGCTGGGCCATGGGCCACCTGCTGGATTTATTCTGCTATTATTCTATTATTCTAGATTTAAAGCTGCTCTGTCTGGGGCAAGAAGAGACCAGACTTCCAGACACGGTGGAATTGGGAAGTACAACTATCCTCCATGCAGTCCTGGGTACCGTTTATCATGATCAGAGCCCCATCGTTCTCAAGTGCTTCTTTCCCTAGCTGTTATTTTCACAGCCTGCCATTATTTTATGGGCCCTGTGCAGAGCTCTCACACCTTGGTACACATCAGAATCACTCAGGGGAGCGGGGGTGGGGGGTGGTGTTTGCTAAGACGCAGACGGCTGGGTGCCCTCCCTGAGCTTCTGACTCAGTAGGCATGGGGTAGGGCCTCAGAATTTGCATTTCTAGCATGTTCCCAGGTATTAGTGCTGATTCTGAGGGCAGAATTTTAGGACACTAGACTCTAAGCTCCATGTTCACATCCCCAGGGCCCAGTACACAGTAGGGATGCAACCTCTGTTTGCAGAATGAATCAATGAATACAGAGCTGATTGAATAAATGATAAGAACTGCCGCTACACTTTGTCTGGGTTACCCAACGTCTATCAGACATCTATAAGAGCACCCAAGGGGAATATGTGTCCTGGGACAGGGCTGAGGGCTTTTAATTGCATGAGAGGGTTTGTGACTTCCCTCCCCGACAGAAAGAGGCTGATTCTCCTAGGTGGTCAGGAGGCTATGAAGGGGGTAAGGCAGTCCATCCCAGCCTTGATGAGAGTAACGGTGATTCTCCCAGCCTTGAAGAACTGGCCCATCAGAAAAAGAGACACAAACGTAGAGAATGCACCTGTGAACACAGCAGGGGAAGGAGACGGCGGGACAAGCTGAGAGAAGCGTTGACGTATACATACACCCCCATGTGTAAAATAGACAGCTACTGGGAAGTCGTTGTACAGCACAGGGCTCACTGCTCTCTGATGAACTTAAGGGGTGGAATGGGGTGGGCGGGGTGGGAAGGGAGGCTCAAGAGGGAGGAGACATCTGTATACATGCGGCTGATTCACTTTGTTGTACAGCAGAAACTAACACAACATTGTAAAGCAATTATACTCCAATTTAAAAATAATTTCTTTTTTTTTTAAATAGAGTTGCAAAATTTTCCACAACAGAACAAAAACAAACTGGCCCATCACTTCCCAGCTGGGTGACCTCGGGCTCGGCTGCTGTCATTAAGAGCCCCAGTGTCCTTGTTTGCGAAACTGGTCCTGATCATTGTCTCCAGAGTACTGTGAGGGTTTAGGGGTGACATGCATACAAAGGTGCAGGTGTGGGGAGCTCGGTAGAGGTCTGTTCCCTCCCTCATTCCCCATACTCCCCAGTCTCTGTGAAATGAGTCCTGGAGATGTTTCGGGGAGTAATGAATTCCCTCATTTCAGCTAAACAACCCGTGATCCTGGTTTTGTAGAGATGTACGACGGAACATGATGAATTATTGTTTTAAGCAGAAGCTTCATTCAAATATCCATTTCCCTGTCAAGTTAATTTTGTTTCGATGTATTTTCTAGTGGGTTTTGACTGGGAGCAGAGATAGTACATAAACAGAAGAGCATTATGTCTTTGGCTCGTCTTCTGGGTAATGGGGAGCTGACGGCATGGGGGAGGGAAGATCTGGAGATTGTAAAGGACAAGAACCCCTACTTCCCAGCCATGGCGGGTGGGTGACCTAGCCCAAAGGGCTCATTTACAGGTAGCCTGCACCCGTGTGCAGACACAGAAGCACCAGCCAATGGCTGAGTTCCCCCAGCCGGGAGCAGATTTCCTGGCAACACTCAAGAAAGTGGCCTTGTATCCAGCCAAGGCCTCCAGTTCCTTGTCCCACTTCCCCTTTTAAACCCTAAAGACATTAGGGCCTATTTCCTAAGAACAAGGACATTCTCTCACATACCATCATAATAGTCAAAATCAGGAAATTTACATAGATGCCATGCTATTATTTAGTTTGTGGTCCATAGTCAAACGTTGCCAGCCCGCCCACTAATGCTCTCCTTTAAATGTTTATTTATTTACGTATTTGGCTGCGTTGGGCCTTAGCTGCAGCACACAGGATCTTTGTTGCGTCACGTCTCCAGTTGTGACATGTGGGCTCGGTAGTTATGGCATGCAGACTTATGCCTCTGTGGGATCTTAGTTACCCAACCAGGCACTGAACTCGTCGCATCCCCTGCCTTGCAAGGCAGGTTCTTAACAACTAGACCACCAGGAAAGTCCCCACTAGTGCTCTTTATAGCCATTTATTCTCTTATGTCAGAATCTGGTTCAGGACCACATGTGACATTTACTGATCGTGTCTCTTCAGACTCCTTCCACTTCAGACAGTTCCCTTCTCTTTGTCTTTCATGACTTGAAAATTTTTTGAAGAGCTCTGCTCACTTATGCTGTGGAAGGTCCCCCTGTTGGCTGCCTTGTGACTGAAAGTGTTAGTCACTCAGTCATGTCCAACTCTTCTGTGACCCCATGTCTGTATGTAGCCCACCAGGCTCCTCTGTCCATGGGATTTCCCAGGCAAGAATACTGGAGTGGATAGCCATTTCCTTCTCCAGGGGATCTTCCCAACCCAGGGATGCCTCTCGGGCCTCCTGCATTGCAGGCAGATTCTTTACCATCTGAGCTACCATTTGGGTGATGAATTTGGGGCTGAAACACTGCAGAAGTGATGTGTTCTTCTCAGGATATTCTGTCCCATTCTTGGTGAAGCTGACCCCCATTGCTTGGATAATGTGGTGATCCTGGTTTTCTCCACAGTAAAGTTATTGTTTTCCCTTTGTTATCCGTGGGTAATTTGTGGAATGACGCTTTGAGATACGTAAACATCCTTGTACACATTCGTTTTAGTCTCTATTGATGATTCTTGCCTGAATCAGTTATTACTGTGATGGATTTTGCTAAACCTCTTCTACATTTCCCACTTGGCATTCTACTGTAAGAATGCAAGAGAGTTCTGCCTTTTCCCCTCTATTTATGAATTCACTTTTTAATAGCTTCATTTACTTTTATTTTTGGCTGCGCTGGATCTGCATTGCAGTGCGCAGACTTCTCGTTGCGGTGGCTTCTCTTTGAACAGCGCTGGTTCTAGGCACACAGTCTCCAGCAGTTGCAGCTCTCAGGTCTAGCGCACGGGCTCAGGAGCTGTCGCCACAGGCTGAGTTGGTCCTCGGCATGTGGAATCTTCCCGGACCAGGGATCAAACCTGTATCCCCTGCATTGGCAGGCAGATTCCCATACCCTGCACCACCAGGGAGGCCTATGAATTCATTTTTAAATTTCTGACTATACGGACGCAGATGCTTCTTTTATTCAATGTGTTATAATCCACTGCTATCGTTATTTGATGCTTGAATTGCATGATCTCTCTTGATTCTCATCACAAGTGGGTGATGTTATCAGAGATGCCCATATTGTCATCTTAGGTCTTACAGTTGTATCTGCAGGACTCTGCTTCCTTAATCCCAGCACCAGACTCTGTCCCTGAAAACCCTGCTGTCTGGGTAGCGCCCTATCTGTTTAGTGTCCTTGCTGGGGAGACAGGAGACCACACACAGCTTCACCAAGGATCCTCCAACCTCCCTTCCAAGCCCCATGTGAACAGGCATTCAGGGTCAAAAGCAGTGTGACTCCCCCCCAACACTCTCTTCCTGTTTCTGAGGCAGCTCATCTCAGCTCTCTCCCTCTTTCAGAGGAGACAGGAGGCCTGTTACCTAACCTGTGAACCAGGTCAGTCTATGGGGACATCACTGACATCAGGCCCCCAGGAACTCTTGGCACAGGCCACTTTATAAATCAGGGAGTCTGACTGCGTGAGTTGGGCCACTCCCAAGTTCATGATTCAACAAATATTTGCTGAGCATCTGCTATGTGCCAGGCTCCAGGCTAGGCTGGAAGTACAGCAATGAGCAAGTTAAACAAGATGCCTGTTTCACAGAATTCATATTTGACTGCTGTAACTAACAAACAAGTCGTCTACAGGTAAATAGCTGATGACGCAGGGCCGAGGACTCTGGGGGAGGAATCATTATATTGTGAACATCTCTAACAGAGGACTTTGACCTTGTTTCAGGCGTCAGAGAGAAGCAGTCCAGTTAAAATCAATGGATTACAACACGCTTTTATCTGATGCCCTTACTCAGAGCCAAGAAGAGGACGCTGAGATTCAGCGTGGTTAAGAAACTTACCCAGGGCTGAAGAGTAACACAATGCACATTCAGATGCAGGTCTAGTGACTCCCCCGCCCCCCCTGTTGTACAGCTGTCCTGCCAAAGCAGTTTCCACAGGGTCTCCGGGGATTCTGGGCAAAGAGCCTGTGTCCATCTGTCCAACTTGGTAAACTTTGTCTTCACTGTGATTCTGCGGGAGTCCTGTTAAGTCACAGCAAGGAAGAACTGACTTTCGGTGAGGTCCAAACATTCTCTAAATCAGGGTTGTTGTGTGTGTGTGTGTGTGTGTGTGTGTGTGTTTCTTTTAAGGACTAAAGCCAGAAAAATTGACCAAACCTGAGTATTAAAACAAGGGGAGTAGGTTCAAACTTATCACTCAACATCAGAGATCTGTAATTGTGCACCGGCTGTGAGCTGAACATAGAGGCTGAGAGTTACTGAGATGGGTCCAAGGCCAGAGCCCCATGCCCTTAACCACAGCACACGTTAATATCCCAAGGGATGTCGATCTCTCTGTCTGTCTGAGCCCTCAGAGCAGCCAGGGAAATTCCAGGAGGGAGAAAGGATTCTCACACCTGCCCCCACTGCCCACGGCATCAGGAGGCATCAAAGTGGCTGGCAGTCCTATCTCATACCGCACTAGGCTCAGCACGAACACCCCCAGCCTCCAGGTCTCCTCTGGCTGGCCTTGGCCGGTCCTGGCTTGATACCTGATCCCCCTGGAAGCTGGAAGCTGACACCTCAGCTGGAGAGGGATCAGGGCAGACACAGTGGCTGCCACGGGAGCCTCAGCCGACTTGAGGGACAATCTCCGAGGACGCTGGCCTGCGAGTTGTCCACCACCACCCCCGCCAGCTCCCGCTTTTATTTTAGCTCCAATCCCAGGGAGATGTGTGTATAAATTCTTATACAGAACAGTAATGGCAGAAAATGGCAACCCACTCCAGGATTCCTGCCTGGAGAATCCCATGGACGGAGGAGCCTGATGGGCTGCTGTCCATGGGGTTGCAAAGAGTCGGACACGACTGAGCAACTTAACTAACTAACTAACTAATGGCAGAAGAAGACAAAAATTCAGCTTAACTAACTTGGCTAAGTTCATACAACTGGGAGAGCGGGCCCAAGATTCAAGTCATCTATCTGCAGAGCTTATGCATTTAACATTCTCTTCAGTGAACCGCCTCCCTTTATAATCAGGTGTAACACACACATGTCCAGTGCCCGGCACAGAGTAGATTCCCCATAATATTTGTTTAATGAATGGGTGAAAATGTGTGTCTGTGTTTGTGTGTGAATGAAAGTGTTTGTGTATGCAAGTGTGCAAGCTGGATGGCAAATAATGCAGATAGTTAGAATTGCACATAAGGCAGAAAGTCCTGGAGTTATTGCAGGAGATGCAGAAAGATCAGGAATGAGGATGTATGCTACTTCGTACATCTCAGCTCTTGTTTTATCTCCTGCTTCTCCCTCTGGGGACAGGGGAGCCTAAACATTGTTCAAATCAGTTTAGGACAAGGAAGTAATAGCTAACACCCACCCTGGCCATAGCAAGGTTGGGTCCCTTCTCTTAGTGTGTGGACCTTGATGAAACTGAAAGATCATAAGATTTGGAGCCAGAAAAACCTGCGTCATTTCCCAAGCTCACCACTTACTTGGGTTTAAGTGACCTCGAGCATGTCACTTTGCCCTTCTGAGCAGCTGGATCCCTCGGCTGGAAGTGAAGATGATCATATGTACTTCTCAGCATTGTTATGAAAATGGCATATAAGGAAAATTCCCAGCACAGGGTCTAATGCATATCAGGTCCTCAGCACATGTAAGGTTCCTTCTTGCCTCCTTGCAGACAGTGTCAAAGCTGTGATAGTAGGAGACAGTAGAGGAGAGAAAGGTGATGGTTCTCAAACTCAGCTGAACAATGGAGTCCCTGAAACCTGGGTCCCATTCCAAGAGGCTTTGAGTCACTGGGCAGTGGCCTGAGAATCAAGGCTTTTAGAAGCTGCCTGGGTGATCCTAACAGGCAACCAAAGTTGAGACTCTCTTGTCCGTAGGGTTTCTCTGCCATTCATTAAGCACCTCGTGGGCTTTGCCACCAGTCTGTCTGGTAAGCCAAAGCAGAGGGGAGGAGGAGGAAGTTCATCTATCCAGGGCTAAAGACCTCTCCCTTGAACTGAGATCTGGATTTCCAAATCAAAACTCAAGTCTCTTAACAATAGAAACTTTTTGTGTGTGACTCTATGGATCTACAAAGTGTGTAAGATATAAACATGATGTCTTATATACAAATTAAGCAAATGGATTTTGCTAAAGAAAAAAGACCATTAGACTATTCCGTATCTGCTATATACCTCCCATCCTCTCAAGTTCTCTCAAAAATTGTTGCTCACAACATCCTCTGAATATGCCAGGGCCAGTAGGAATAATTATGTAGAATATGTAGGTTATTCTCATCTCTCAGGCTTAAAACTGGTCCTTTACACCTAGGCTTCTCCACAGATTTCTCAGTCATTTTGGAATTTGCATGTAAAATAAAAGGCTTCCTACATAATTGAAATTATGACCAATTGACCGTGAAATGGAAGTGTCCGTGACCAATGAGGTGTTGGGTTGAGGAAGCTGTTGTGCTCAGAAACGGGGCCTCTGGAGCCCGAGGGCTGGTTCTCTAGCTCAGGGACAGGAATCCCGCTGGAATCCTCATGGCTCCCAGCCACTCCTCAGCCTGACCTTGGTTCTTAATCTGGTAAGAAGCAGTTTGATGTTTAGCTCCAAAGGGAGACCTTCTATTGTAATCTTTACTCTCTTGGTTGAGAATTCTAGAGGAGAGAAGTTGGAGCATAGAGTATAGAGAGATTCCACGTGGAATATCTTCTCTGATACCTGAATACCTTCTCAGATTAGAGCTTGGCAAGTCAAGGACTTTCTGAGCCAGATGGGGGTGTGGGATACTCAGGAGGAGGGAGCAGGCCATAATGCCAGAAAGGTAGATACAGCCCAGTTGCAGATAAAACATTTCAACTTTGGGGAGGCAGTGGAAAGGCATCGAAGATACAGGAAGAGGAGTTATATATGTCACCTGTGTTCTAAGAAGTTGGTTCTGCAAAGAGGACTGGAGGGGATGCAAATAGAGGCAGGGGATCCAATAAGTCAGCTTCAACAATAGCCCAGCACAGTCACCATGGTGGCATGGACAGCGTGATGATGAAGAAGGGAAAAGGATGGAGGAGATGGGACATGACTACTCAGAAAACAGAAAGAGAAAAAGAACAAGTGCTGCATACTTGTCATCACACCGCTGGAATCCTGTGATCCCCATCTTGCTGAATGAGACCATGAGGCTCAAGGAAGTTATATTTCTTGCTAATAAACAGTAGAGCCAGGATTTAAATGCATTTCCATATGCATTCTAGAAATTTTAATGAATAAATGAATGAAATATTAAGACAGGAGGGGACAATATTTCACTGTGATCAGCCCCCACTCAGGGATCACATTCAATTCTAGATGCACACTTTAAAGGGAGGCTTTGCTTGGCTAATGGAATATATACAAGGAAAAGTGATGTGAGTGGTCAAGGGACTGCAAACTCTGCCATATAAGATCACAGTTCTGAGGGTGTACGAGTTGAAGAAGAGCAGAGCTGAATGGCATGTAACCCTTTACTCACATATCCTGGTCCTCTTGGAGTCCAGGGAATGAGCAGGAGAAAACTTCTGATGGATCAGCAAGAGCCAAAGTGGGCATGTTAGAGACTTAGGCCTTTATCCTGAAGGCAATGGAAAGCCACTGACAGTGTTAAACAAATAGTAACATGTTTTCAATTTTAACAGATCAATTTAGATACGGATCCAGGAACACCTTATTCAATAAGATTGTATGTTTTCTTCACATGTATTCCAGTATCTCACATATCTTAGTGAGTTTACTCAAGTTATCCCATTATTGTTGCTATAGGGATAAAATGTTTTTGTCCATTATTTTTTCTGTTGGGATTTTGGACTTTTTTGGTACATTTATTCCATATACAGCCACCTTAATGAACTCATTGTATTACTCCCAGTAGATACTCTAGTTGATTCTTTTACGTTTTCGAGGGTGGTAAAACAGAGAAGGCGATGGCACCCCACTCCAGTACTCTTGCCTGGAAAATCCCATGGACAAAGGAGCCTGGTGGGCTGCAGTCCATGGGGTCGCAAAGAATCGGACACAACTGAGCAACTTCACTTTCACTTTTCACTTTCATGCATTGGAGAAGGACATGACAACCCACTCCAGTGTTCTTGCCTGGAGAATCCCAGGGACGGGGGAACCTGGTGGGCTGCCATCTATGGGGTCACACAGAGTCGGACACGACTGAAGCAACTTAGCAGCAGCAGCAGCAGGGAGGTACAAACATCTGCAAGTAGTAACTATTCTCTCTTTCAATATTTACAATTTATAATTTAAAAAGTTACGTTACTCCTTTGTATTTACTAAATTAAATTGTCTCCTTGCATTTACTAGAACTTCTAAAACAATAATTGCTATGACTACTATTTGCATTGTGAAATTTTCCCCTTATCTTACTGCATTTACTGAAACTTCTAGAACAGTAATTCTCAGCTAGGGATGATTTCCTCCCCTGGGGGATGCTTGGCAATCTGTCTGGAGACAATTTTGGTTATCACAATTAGAGAGATGTTTCTAGTAAGTAGAGGGCCGTTCTTGTCTTAGTCTTGATCTCAGTGAAAATGAGATTTCACTGTGTTTCACCATTATGTATGAATTGACTGCTAAAGGCCAAAATTTTGTTGAGTAGTGAGTCTTTGAAACTATGTTAACTAAGATTTTTAAAGTCAGAAGTAGATATTGAGTCTTATCAAATTCTTTTACAGTCTTCATCAAGATAATAGCACTTTTACATTTGACCTGTTCTTACAATTATAATAATAGACTCTTTGGTTCAATTGACATTACTTTAGGAAAATCATTGACCATTGTTAAATAAGCAAATCCCCACTGCTTCTCCCTTGTAGCACACTATAAGGCATTGACCATGCAGAATTAGCTTGGTTACAAATTAATATCAGTAATTTGGAGTGTCTGCCTTTGTGGCTCTCAGTGGGGACTCATGTGAAGCCACTGTTTGTTTCCTCTGGTTCATAATGACTAAATACAGACACCATGATATAGACACATTTCTCTACTCGTCAGTATCCTTACATTTTTATCTAAATGACTTGTGAAGAGAAGCATATGAAACGCCTCTGCCGCTGCTGTGTTTCCTCACTTTACTTTGTCTGGCTAACAGTTCTTATTTATAAATTTTAATGTTAAGCTATTTTGCACATCAAGGTTCATGCCTATTTTTTTACTGCAAAATGCTTCCATATTAAATAAAATTATTTCAGTTTAATGCTTTTTACGTTAGATTTGATCTTGTCTTTCTGTATCATTTTGACACAGGTGTAAATTTTGTACAAAATTCATAGGCAATTTCTGTGGTTTACTTTCTTGCTTGCTTTAACTCAATCTGAAGTCTGAATTTTGTATTAAAGTTTATTCTATTTAAAGAGTCAGAATTCTAGTATTACAATTCTTCTTGTATTTCTATTTTATATTTTCTGGGGTTTGTGCTTTTCTTGCCATTAGTTATATTTACCATTGGCCCAACTTTTAAATTTTGAAAAACTTTTGAAATATGTAAAAGCACCAATCAATAATAATATATCAAGATATACCATAAACTCTGTTCTCTTTGCTTTTCTTTTCACCTCTGGTTAATTAAAGAGTATATATATTCTTATATATATATATATTGGGCTTCCCTGGTGGCCCAGAGGTTAAAGCGTCTGCCTCTGATGCAGGAGACCCGGGTTCGATCCCTGGGTCGGGAAGATCCCCTGGAGAAGGACATGGCAATCCACTCCAGTATTCTTGCCTGGAGAATCCCATGGGCGGAGAAGCCTAGTAGGTTACAGTCCATGGGGTCGCAAAGAGTCGGACACGACTGAGCGACTTCACCTCACCTCACCTCATGTTCTTATATTCCTTATATTCCTCTAAGCGATTATCTTTCCTTTGTAACAACTGTACTTGAATCCACAACTTGTCTGTTCATCAGTATAATGAATTAAGTCATTTTCATTGACTCTTCCTCTATAAGAAGAGTAAGTATTTTTAAATTTACCCCCATTCCTTTCTAACCCACTTTCATGTTTTCACTGGTGTAATCTAGAATCTTTAGACTCAGATTATTAATGTTTAATTTTATGTTTGTTTATATTATGTTCATCTTTTCCAAGCATTTTTTTTAGATAATTGCATTACTAAGTAACTATATTTATGGTCCTTAAAATAACATAACAGAATTCAGCTCTATGTTTAACTGATTTTAATATTTACTACTCTGACTTAATATCTGGATTTACCCATTCCTGTGTCCCCATCAAAGGAGTATATCTTGAAGGATTCTATTTGCCTTGTTCTTGTATTTTAGGGTGAGCTCATAAACTATACCCTTTGCACATACATCTTTTTGTTGTCTTCACAAATGAATAACTTGTCTGAGACTAGTATGGCTCTGAATCATAATCTTTTCCTCTCAGAATTCCATAGATACAGTCTTACTGTCTTATAATTTTCAAAGTTACAGCAAAACCTGAAAGCAGTCTGATCTTTGTCCTTTATAGGAAACTCTTGTCTTTCTGCATGCCTCTTGGGTTTATTTGTTTATTAATTCATATATTCAACAAATATTTGTTGAGTACCTGTTGTGTGTGAAATACTGATCTAGACACAGCAATGAATGCAATTGACCAAAATCTCTGTCTTTATGGCACTGACATTCTAGTGGAGGGAGACAGATGATAAACAAAATGAATGAATCAAACAAATAGCATTTCTGAGAGTGAGACATGCGAGAAGAAGAACACCACTGAGGAAGAGCTTAGGGAATTGGACACATGGCGATTTTAATAGGATCACTTTCAGTAGGGTGACATTCAAGAAAATGTTGAAGGAAATGAGGGAGCTAGTCACAGGGATATCTTGTGAAGAGCATTCCAGATTGAAGGAACAGCATTTGGAGAGACCCTGAACTGAAACTAAAAGCATGCATTATCCAAGAAATAATAGGAAGGCCACTGTGGCTGGAGGAGAAGGAGCAGAGGGGAGAGTGGGAGCTGATGAGATCAGAGTTGTCATGGAGGTCAGATCCTATAGGGTCGAGCTAACTTGGTTATGTACAGGCCAGCCTTCGCCAAGCTGGAGTCCAGTGAAAATATACACCGGGCATTACTTTCTAAGAGGGAGATGTGGTCATTTCCCAATTAACTTGTCTGTGGAATCCCATTGAAATACTTAGGCTTTTCTTAAGGTCAAAAAAGTTTTCTTCTAGTTCACCTTCAATTTTTATTTTACTGTTGTCCTGTTCTTTTTTGGTTTAATTTGATTTTCATTTTGAAAAAAATTTTGAAATATTTTAACGTATTTCATACCTAGGAAAGAGCATACTCTTTTCTTTAGGAAAAGCAATTATAGGTATTTTGAAGCACCATTTTCTGTCTCCTGTGTATTAAATACTTAATCTCTTTTTTTCTCATTTTTTTGCTAGAGTTTTTCAAGTTTATCCAAGATTCCTGGTTCCAACTCCAATGTCTGCTTCATCTATTATTAGTCCAAAAGTTCAGTTAAAATAAGTTTAAAATTATTTATTTTGTGATTATTAGTTTTTTACGTTAGGTTTTTAATTATAAAAATAATGGCTAATATTTATTAAAGGCATGCCTCACTCCAGGTATTCTGCTAAGAGTTTGGGGTGCTTATTTCACTTACTGCTCAGATCAACTCCTTGAAACACTGGCATTATCTCCCTTGAACAGATAATAACACTGAGGTATAGAGAGCTTAAGTGATTATTGGCTCTGTTTTCTGCATCACCAGTTCTGGTTTGTGATGCATCTAATGTTGCTGTTAACTTTGCTTCTGTAAGTCTTTTATTTACTATCTTATCTTTAATTATATTTCTAACTCCTCCCCACTTGCTCCCTTCATAGCTCACAGTGGTGTGCCATCGGCTCATTTCTTAATTTCTTGTATCATAAACTGCACGTTTTCCCAAATTTCACTGAAGAGACAGATTTAGACATATTCTAAAATGATCTTCAGTTACTATAATCAGCGTTTTTCAAGAGTAAGTTCTTTCCCTGCCTTGTGCACAGTGTCCCCTGTTTTATGTTGGAGATTTTCTCATAGACTTCATATGCTTCTTTTTTATTTCTCTGTTTACTCATCTTTGATCCAAAGAAAGAAAGGAAGGAAGGAAGAAATGAAGGAAGAAAAGGGAAGTCAATCCAGAAATAAGATCTTTCTGGTAAATAAAATGAGATTTTTCACTGGTCCCTCTTCACAGTCTATCCGGCTACTGTTTGAGACCTTGGACTCAGTACATACACCAGAGCACTGGCTCAAATGGCATTCTCTCATCCTCTCTCCAAATTTCCAGTGGTTTCCACTCTTGTGTTTACTATGACTCAGCTCACGGGCAGTGAGAGTCCCATGAAGTGGCCAACCGGTCGTGAGAAGGTCACATACTCCTGAATAATCTGAGCAAAGTATAAATGCAAACTCCCACTCCTGAACTCCCACATCTGTCCTAGGGTCCACCCTTTCCCAGAGCCAATGTCACCTCCCAGGACATCCATCAGTCGCCCTTGCACATTTCCACCCCAGTGGCATGATCGTGCTGGGGGCCAGACTGCTGGGAGAGCACAGCTGGGGTGGACTGAAGGAGCCAAGAACTCCGACCTCCCTAGAATGAAATCCCCACAGAACGAGGCTGGGGAGATTGAGACTGCCTTCACCTTATGTGGCTCCACTTTCTGCCCCCAGACTCGATCTGGGAACATCCCTGGTGGTCCAGAGGCTAAGATTCCACACTCCCAATGCAGGAGGCCCGGGGTTCGATCCCTGGTCAGGGAACTATATCCCACAAGCCACAACTCAGAGTTCACACGCAACAATTAAGACCTGCCACAGCCAAATTAATTAATCAATTAATTATTTTTAAAAAGACTTTATCTGACTTTTGGTTGGTGAAAGTGAAGTCATGTCTGATTCTTTGCGACCCCATGGATTGTAGACAACCAGGCTCACTCCATCCATGGGATTTTCCAGGCAATAGTACTGGAGTGGATTGCCATTTCCTTCTCCAGGGGATCTTCCCAACCCAGGGATTGAACCCGGGTCTCCCGCATTGTAGACAGACGCTTTACCATCTGAGCCACCAGGGACGTCCCTTTGGTTGGTGGAAGTTATATAGAGAATATATAGTATATATGTTATATTTTTATATAAAACTGATTAACCTTCCAGGGCTCTAGTGCAGCTAAACTGGAGAGGGCAATGGCACCCCACTCCAGTACTCTTGCCTGGCAAATCCCATGGATGGAGGAGCCTGGTGGGCTGCAGTCCGTGGGGTCGCTAGGAGTCGGACACGACTGAGCGACTTCACTTTCACTTTTCACTTTCATGCATTGGGGAAGGAAATGGNCTCATGCTCTGTCTCTTATACACATCTAGATGTGTATAAGAGACAGGATTCATAGTGACTTCGGAGAAGGCAATGGCACCCCACTCCAGTACTCTTGCCTGGAAAATCCCATGGATGGAGGAGCCTGGTGGGCTGCAGTCCGTGGGGTCGCTAGGAGTCGGACACGACTGAGCGACTTCACTTTCACTTTTCACTTTCATGCATTGGGGAAGGAAATGGCAACCCACTCCAGTGTTCTTGCCTGGAGAATCCCAGGGACGGAGGAGCCTGGTGGGCTGTCGTCTATGAGGTCGCACAGAGTCGGACACGACTGAAGCGACTTAGCAGCAGCAGCAGCAGCAGCAGTGCAGCTAAACATGGCAAAATGTGTTTTAATAAACATTTCAATGGAAAAGTAGAGAAGGTGAACAGGCGTAACCAACTCAAACGGAAATAGGAAAGCAAGCTCAGTGTGGCTTGCCTCCCCCCCTGGGGGATGGGCAGCCCCAGCCTCCTTCAGCCCTCTGGCCTTGCCTTTCCCCCACCTCAGCCCTGAGCAAGATAAGGAGTCTCAGATTCCCATCAGAGACAGGTGCTGGAGTTATCAGCAGAGAAACTGGTTGAAAGATTGGACTCTGGAATCTGCCTGGTTCAAATCCCAGCTCCATCACTTACTAAATGAATGATACTGGACAAGTGATTAAAAACAAACAAACAAAAAACCAGTGCCTCAGCTTTCCCACTTGTAAAAGTGGGGATAATGATAAAACATCTCACTTTCGTAGGGGCATTTTGAGGAGCAAGTGATATAATATTTGAAAAATACTTAGACTAGCACCTGATGCATAACGAAATGCTATGTACATGACTGATTCATTGATTGATTTAAAGTGGCCAGCACTGGTAATCCAGAGGTCCCAGAGGTCTGAGCCAACTTATCTCCAAGGTCCTTCTTGCTGCTGCTAAGTCGCTTCAGTCGTGTCCGACTCTTTGCGGCCCCATGGACGGCAGCCCACCAGGCTCCCCCATCCCTGGGATTCTCTAGGCAAGAATACTGGAGTGGGTTGCCATTTCCTTCTCCAATGCATGAAAGTGAAAAGTGAAAGTGAAGTCGCTCAGTCGTGTCCGACTCTTAGCGACCCCATGGACTGCAGCCTGCCAGGCTCCTCCATCCATGGGATTTTCCAGGCAAGAGTACTGGAGTGGGGTGCCATTGCCTTCTCCAAAGGTCCTTCATGAGGGGGCTTTAATGAAAATAACACCCCCCCTCACAAGCTAAGGATTTCTTATGCACCAGACCCTCAGTTCTTTACCTGCATAAATCATTTAATCCTCACAACAGCCCTGTGAGGTCGCTGCTATGATTCCCCCACTGTACAAAGGAAGCTTGGAGGTTTCACTGCTATTAAGCAGAGGAGTGAAGTGAAAGTCGCTCAGGAACATCCAACTCTTTGCAACCCCATGGACTACACAGTCCAGGGAATTCTCCAGGCCAAAATACTGAAGTGGGTAGCCATTCCTTCCTCCAGAGGATCTTCCCAACCCAGGGATCAAACCCAGGCCTCCCACATTGCAGCTGGATTCTTTACCAGCTGAGCTACCAGGGAAGCCCATTAAGAGGAGGAACTGGGCTTCAAATCTGAGAAGGCTGAAAGGCAGAGCCACCTCTTTGAAGAGGAAAGAGATCTGGGGAGTTCAGAGACAAGCCGCTCTTTTATTAAGAAGGCTCCAGGGCAAGAGTCCCAAACCCAGCATAGATCTGGTGTTCTACAGATATGTGCTAGATGTTTATAGAGTGAAAATCTTGCCCATGATTAACGATTTTTAATTGGGGGGAGGTGATTTTGCCCCCAAAGTTAGGCAATTTCTGGAGACACTTTCAGTTGTCACGAGTAGTAGGGAGCCAGAGGGGTGCTTCTGGCATCTAGTGGGCAGAAAACAGAGATGATGCTAAACACCCATCAGTGCAGAGGGACGATCCCTCACAGCGGAGAATGATCCAGCCCACGTATCAGTAGAGCTGAGGCCAAGAAACACAGGCTTCGATATCAACTAGATCTCTTCACCTTCCCCTTCTATCTCTGATGAGACAAAGGAAACTAGATATCCCCAAGTACCATAATCTCTCAGAAGAACTCTGCACCTTGTTATTTACTCTGTAAACAGGGTTCTCTGCGTCTCTCTAGAGTTCAGTTCATCGCATTGTTCCCTATCTTTGGGGCAATCCCAGACCTGCGTCCCTACCCCATCCGGGAGGCAAGGAACTGTGAATTTCAAAGGTTGGAGGAGGTAGGGAGAGGAATTCTGTCCTTGGGAAAAAATTGAGCCGCTGGGGAAAAAAAAAAAAAAAACTCTGACAATGGATAAAGCCTAGACTATTTTAGATTTCAGAGGCTCCCAGAGAGAAGTGACTCTCTGCTCCTTCCACTCTAGAGCTTTTGTTTTGCATTTAAATGAAAAGGGAGCTGCTGGGGAGAAGCCGGTGGCTCCTGGTTCTCTCCGAGGAGGGAAGCTGGCGCCCCTCTGTAGCGGCTGCGTTAATGTCATGTCATTACACCGTATTGCTGCACAGGTTAATATAATTGGGTGACTATGTGTGAGCAATGATCCGTGCCGTGTTACAGCTCTGAAACAAATGACATTTAACCAGCCGGTCTGGAAGGCTCCTTGTTATCTACGCGGTGAGCAATTGGAACAGAGAAGCGGACCTCTGTACGAGCAACTGATGAATTAGTTGTTAGGTTTCCTCGACAGCCTGGATTTATAAGAGCACAATTCCACCATAATTTATTAGATCTATAAACAGACAGATCCGATGTTTTTACTGAGATTACATCTTGTCACCCTCAGATATTGTGTCACTGACAGCCCTGTTATAATTTAATTTTATTATTCTGATAAGGTGTTGTTTCCAGGGACTTTTTTTTTTTTTTTCCTGAAAAGACATTTTCATTTTGGCTGGAAAGGAATCAGAAACTTTGCTCCTGGCTTATCTTATGGCTCTTAAACAGCTTGCCCAGGCCGTGACTATGAGCATCTCAAGGGCAGGAAGGAAGCTTTAATGTGAATGAGTGTAGGGCCCTGGCCTGCGGTGTGGCAAGAAAAAGCTAAGCCCAGTATCTCAGGAGTGGAATTGGGCCTGTTGGAGAAATCAGTGAGGCCAGTGATGGATCTCCTGTTCTAGAGTTTTTCACCTTTTCAGGCTGCCTGCCCCACTCTGGGCCCACCTACCAGCCAAGAACACAGGCAAGTCCACTACATGTCCAGTCCCCACTCACCTGAGGCTGAAGCTGAGGCCTCGGACCCATCTGGCCAAGGAGTTGCCCTCAAAGCTGTTCTTCTTTTTGTTTAATTTATTTATTTGGCTGCATCAGGTCTCGACTGTGGTACATGAGACCTTCCATCTTCGTTGCAGCATGCGAATCATTTAGTTGTGAAGGACAAACTCCTGGTCACAGCATGTGGGATCCAGTCCCCCAACCAAGGACCTAATCCAGACCCCATGCCCTGGGAGCACAGAGGTCCAGCCACTGTACCACAGGGAAGTCCCATCCCTCAGAGCTATTCTAAGCCCACTTCCCTCAGTCACAGAAAAGTGAACACAGCTGCTTTCAAAGGCCCTTCTGGCAAAACCATCTCCGCTCTGAGGGACCAGCATCTGAGTACAGAGATGGTGGTTGCCACAAGAAGTGCAAGCAAAAAAGGATCAGAGGGCTGTGGCCCAAATCATCCAGTCCAAACAGAACAAGATGGTAGAAAACTGCCCAACTTGGAGGCAATCAGATGAGGGTTCCTAGTCCTCAGGTAGCCGTGACCCACCCCCGAAACACACGATACCTGCCTCATGAGTCCTGGTAAGAAGAAAACAAGAAAACGAACAGGGAGGTGTTTTAAAAGTGCAAGCCCTGTGCAAAGGAAAGCTACATTTGTTAAGAACAGAAGCTCTAAACTTTTTTTTTTCCAATCCAGAAGGGATATATATTTTTATTATCATTATTTTATAATAATCTACATGCAACTTTAAATTTTACCAGGAACTTACACATGATATGATGTAATATGAGCTCATTTTCATCTTCCTAATAATATGGTGAAGGTGGGTGACTCTATTTTCCCCATTTGAGGCATGAAAAAACCAGGGCTCATGGCCCAGAGTTACTCAGCTAGTTACAAGAGTCTAACTCACAATGAAATAATGGCATTTGCAGCAGCATGGATGGATCTAGAGAGCGTCATACTGAGTGAAGTCAGTCAGAGAAGGAGAAATATCATATCACATCCCTTCCATGTGGAATCTAAGAAAAAATGGTACAAATGAACTTACATACAAAACAGAAAAAGATTCACAGACTTTGAGAACAAACTTATGGTTGGTTGCCAGGGGAAGATATACTTGGGGAGTTTGAGATAGACATGTACACACGGCTATATTTAAAATGAATACCCAAAAAGGGCCTCTTGTATAGCACATGGAACTCTGCTCAATGTTATGTGGCACCCTGGATGGAAGGGGAGTTTGGGGGAGAATGGTTATGTATGTTTATGCATGACTGAGTCCCTTTGCTGTCCACTTGAAACTATCACAGCATTGTTAATTGGCCACTATATCCCCCAAAAAAAGTTAAAAAAAAAAAAGATTTTAACTCACAACTCAGGAACCCTGTATCTGTCTGTGACTTTGCACTTCTGATAAAAGCAGGGCTTCCTCGGGTCCAGAAACCGGCTCATTCCAGCTTGGAATGGAGCAGGGTGCCATTCTGAGGACAAGAATGAAAGTTGTCACCAGCTCGCTGTTCTCGGGAGTTCAGCCGCAACTTGCTCATTGAGGAGCTGATTCTGGTCAGTTCACCAAGACCCCAGGGTGGGGGTACTCTGGGCTTTTATCTCCATTTGCTTTCAGGACCAGCTTCTGTCCCCAAGGCTGGAAGCAATTCTTGGAGTCATTCGTAAAGACCCCATGTCTCATGGGAAGAAATGAAATTAATATCAGAAGTGGCAGCATCTGAGTGGCAGCTTCATAACAGGCTTGAACCCCGACCTCTGGGCTACAGCTGGGAACGGCTCAGTCAAGCACGTCATTGACTCCCAGGGTCCTGGAACCTGAGATGTGCATGCAGGCTTCGAGGTCAACCCAGTCCAGCCCCCTCATTTTACAGATGAGAAAGCTACATTCCAGAGAGGGCAAGGGGCTCACCCAAGGTCACACAGCAGATGAGTGGGGGCAAAATCAGGGCTGGAATCAGCCTCCTGGTTCAGGGCTTTTTCCAACATGGGGTGCCCCAACAGGGAGACTCGACTGTTTGATGCTTTTCTGAGATCCAAGAAAACACAAGTCCATTAAGGCACCAAGTTAGAAACATACAATCAGCACAGATTTGTAAAATGACCATGTGCAAGAGTGGGGGTCTTGGGCAGAGCAGAGACACACTCAGTCACCGCTCACCTCCTTCACCTTGAACCTCTTGCCTCTCCCCTCCTAAGTCCCAGGCCTGTCCCCCTCTTACATGCATTCTGGGCCCTACTCTTAGATTTTTAACCCAGGACACATCGATTTCCTGGATCACTTCTCTGTTCTCATTACATAATTTCCCTTCCAGACAATTCTGCCTCAGGTCATGCTGGTAAATGTTTTCTGGGTCTTACCTGATCCTCAGGACCTTCTCCTAGGGAGTCTGACCCCAGCTCTGAAATGGAAGGGAACAGGAACAAAGCTTTTGAAGATTAATACAATTTCAGCTCAAGCATCACATCTCCAGAGCAGCCTTCCCTGACTCCAACCGTGTCCGTCTCCAGCATCCTTGGCCAAAGAGCTCTTAGGGTTGTGGGAGACGTGAGTGTGACTTCCTGATTGGCGTGTGTCTTCCCCATGAGAGTGAAGCTCTGGGAGGCCAAGCGATGGCTGTTTCTGTTTGCTGCTCCATCGCCAGCGCTCGGCGTAGTGCCTTTCACGAGGCAGGTCCTCAGTAGATATCTACTCCCCGAGGAAGAGAGGCAGATAAAGCGCTTCTTCCCCACCCAGCCCTGGGGGCTGCCGTGGAAGATGGAGGATTCTGGCTGCCCTTGGGGAGTCCGACAAGGATGTGCCTCTAAGCAGAGGAATAAGGTGGCCTGGCTAAGTGAGCTTTAGGGTGGCTGTGGCTGAGACAGAGCCGAGAGAGCACCCCCTCCCCACTGGGTCCCTTCTTCTAAGGGATGAGTGGCTCCTGTTGTCCCCAGCCGGAAAAGTGCCCAGTGGGGGTGAGGGTGAGCCGGGATGGAGGCGGCCACCGCAAGATGACCCCTTTTACCTGCGTCTCATGGTTGTTCCAGCTTACAGGGGTTCCTGCTTGGAACTTGGCAGCCCTTTAAGGTAGAGAAAGTACAAGACAAGAGAGAGGGTCCTGTGAGTCAGCCGAGGTAGAGCCTAGCCAACATGGAGAGCAGGAAGAGAGGTTACTGGGTGCCCAGAGAAGCCCCTTTGGAACCTGTCTTTGGATCCAGGGGGAGAAACATGAGCCTTGGGGCCCAGCACAGAGCCTGTGTCTCAGCTCTGGAGTGACAGATCAGCAGAACTGCTCAGAGTCACGAAGCAGCATCCGCAGCCTCCCCTCCTGAGAAACAGCTGGATCCCTAAGGACCCCCATTTGACTCACATTCTGGTCAAGAGTGGAGGGGATGGGCTGGTGCCTCCAGGCCCTGGCGATCCTCAGCAATAAGGGCTTCCGGGCAAACTTGGCTAATGACACAGGTACAGTGTCGTTGAGAATCGAATTACAAGGTCCACGCTCTAGGACAGTGCTTTTCAGAAAAATAGAATGCAAGCCGCATATGTCATTTTACATTTCCTATTAGCCACATTCTTTTTAAACAAAAACAGAAGCAGGTGAAATGAATTTTATATATTATAGCCTATTTAGCTCAATATATCCAAGGTGCTATTATTTTAACATATAACAATATAAAAAGATTGCTGAGATATTTTGCACTCATTTTTTGCACCGGCTATTTTATATGTACTTGGACTAGCCACATTTTAAATGTTCAGTAATCACATCTGGCTAGTGGCTACTACATACTAGACAGCACCAGCTCTAGAAGCTCAAGTCAGCCTTCTGGCTGACACTCCCATCTGGCAAGGGGACATATCTCAAGGTCATCTGGCCTCTAAAGGCTGGAATACAGGGTGAAAACTGAAGCAAAGGATGACAAGAGCAAGTACAGAACAAGGAGTTTCACAAGCCAGAGGACGTTCACTCAGACCCACAATTCCCTGTATCAACAAAACCACACTTCGTTCGATGTGGCGGTGGGGCTTTCTCTGGCTGGAAGCACCCTGAGGCCACTGGCCCCATGGCTGCCCACTGGAAACGCTCTGCTTTCAGCCTGGGGAAGGGAGCTATTTGAAACGGATCCAGGTTTTCAGCTGCCTGGTCCCCGCGCCCCATCTGCCAAACACCAGGAGCGAGGCAGATGCTGGAAACACATCTGTCAACCTGCCCTGATGGTTTCTGGCACTTCCCCCAGCCTTTTGAAGCTTCTCTTCTCTGCTCCCCCCGCCCAACCCTGGAAGCAGCCCCATCCTCAGAATTTAACAGTTCCTGGCACTCCCGCGGGAGGGTGTCCTGGGATATTCTCGAGGGGTGGCTGCCCCCCAGGGGCGGGGTCCCAGTCTCAGGGGTGGCTCAGTCTGCTCTGCTTTTTTGTTGATGCCCATCACTCCAACGAGCCCCCTTCTGAGACAGCAAGTGGGATGGAGATCCCAGAGGTACCACCGACACAATGAAGAGTCCTCAAAGGAGCTACACCAGCTACAGGCCAGCAAATCCCAGCGGAGAGCAGCACTGGTGCCTGCGTGGCCAGCCACACACCTGCTTCTGCCTCTGTCTTCTCTTCTAAACCACAAGTTATTTAAGAGCTGAGAATATATAAACGCATTTCCTGATCATCGGGCTTCCCCGATAGCTCAGTTGGTAAAGAATCCACCTGCAATGCAGGAGACCCTGGTTCGATTCCTGGGTCTGGAAGATCCCCTGGAGAAGGGATAGGCTACCCATTCCAGTATTCTTGGGCTTCCCGTGTGGCTCAGCTGGTAAAGAATCTGCCTGCAATGCGGGAGACCTGGGTTCAATCCCTGGGTTGGGAAGATCCCCTGGAGAAGGGAAAGGCTACCCATCAGCTGCTGGGTAGAACAAGATGGAGAGCTTACAAGGAAAACTGACGGGTGCATTTAGCCAGGGTAAGAATAGGGCCCCAGTCAGACCCATCACCCCTTTTCCTGGCTGGTAGGAGTCACCATCATGGATTTTGACATCATGTACTTCATGGGAGGAAAAGGTGAGCAGACTGGTTGTGCATGTCTGGGTGTGTTTTCTATGCCTGAAAAATAAAACTGCACAGATTAGGCAATCTTGGCCCATCAGATTCTCCCTGGCCATGCCAACCCCCAGGTCAGAACCTGGACTTGTGTAGTTGCTCAGGTAATAGGCTTAAATAAACTGGGGACAAACGGGAGAGATAGAAGGATAGGATAGAGGGGGAAAGGCAAGAAAATTTTGCTCGGGGCAAGAGTTAATTAAAAGACGCTTACTCCTTGGGAGAAAAGTTATGACCAACCTAGACAGCATATTAAAGAGCAGACGTTACTTTGCCAACAAAGGTCCATCTAGTCAAGGCTATGGTTTTTCCAGTAGTCATGTATAGATATGAGAGTTGGACTATAAAGAAAGCTGAGCGCCAAAGAATTGATGCTTTTGAACTATGGAGTTGGAGAAGACTCTTGAGAGTCTCTTGGACTGCAAGGAAATCCAAACAGTCCATTTTAAAGGAGATCAGTCTTGCATATTCATTGGAAGAACTGATGCTGAAGCTGAAACTCCAATACTTTGGCCACCTGAAGCGAAAAGCTGATTCATTTGAAAAGACCCTGATGCTGGGAAAGATTGAAGGCAGGAGGAGAAGGGAACGACAGAGGATGAGATGGTTGGATGGCATCACTGACTCAATGGACATGAGTTTGAGTAAACTCCGGAAGTTGGAGATGGACAGGGAAGACTGGCGTGCTGCAGTCCATGGGGTTGCAAACAGTCAGATACGACTGAGCAACTGAACTGAACTGAACTGAAGGGTGAGTCACAAGGAGACTGAGTGTTGAGCAGGGAGGAAGTAGACTAGAGTAGCTGTCCCTCTTGCCCCCTCTACCCCGCACCCCTGACCCTCCAGTCCTGTATCTGCACATCCTCTCTCTCTCTCTGCCAACCTGTGGCATAGCACAGTGGACAAGGCACCCTGGCTTGAGCTGAAGAGACTTGCCGACTCTGTCTTACCTTTTGAACTATCTTTGATTCTAAACGTCCGCTAAGCGCAGACACCATATGTGGAGATATATGTTCTGATATCTACGTTTCCCAGGTAAAAGCATGTTGCTTTATGTGTGAGCAAAACTCCTCCTTGTAAACTGTTAAATATGATGTTAAATGCTAATTTCTCTGCATCGCCCCGTAAAGGAACTCCCTATGAAGTGCTTCTAGTGGAAGGCCATAAAAGAAATGGTCAAAATAAATTAGGGAGAAATCGGGGTGGAAGCATACAGTGTCTGTTTTGCCAACCCACAGCCGTGGGTCCCCTCTCTCCACACTCTGGCCCCAACAGGAGAAGATTTGCATAACTGCAGTGACAGATGCCACCACTTCTCAGCAGCCACCCGGCCTTGACAACTTTCAGAAAACAGTCTGCTGGGATCTGCTTCAAAGACAATTTTCTTTTTTTTTTTTTTTTAATCACTAAGCATTTCTCCCTTTCTCAATTTTTCTTTTTTTCACTCTTTAAAAAATATTTTTCTGGGGACTCCCCTGGTGGCTCAGACAGTAAAGAATCTGCCTGCAATGCAGGAGACCCAAGTTCGATCCCTAGGTCAGGAAGATTCCCCTGGGGGAGAGCATGGCAATCCATTCCAGTAGTCTTGCCTGGGGAATCCCATGGACAGAGGAGCCTGGAAGGTTATAGTCCATGGGATCCCGAAGAGTCGGACACAACTGAGCAGCTAATGCTTTCACTTTCACGGCAAAGTAATTCAATTATACATATATATACACATTCTTTTTTATATTTTCTTTTCCATTATGGTTTATCATAGAATACTGAATATAGTTTCCTGTACTACCTTTTGCAATTCTTAATACTGTGCTACTTTTTTACAATTCTTAATACAATCATGGTTTTTTCTAGTGCTTTGGGTTTCAGTCCCGAAGAGACACCAGTGAGACAAAACGGTTGTAGATGTGCCCAAAAATCTGTCCTAGGTTTTGGGGTGCCCGCCCAGGCTTGCAGTAACAACCTCTTCTTTAAAACTCTCAAATGCCTTTTTGGTCACCTTCAAAGGTGAGCACATGCTATAATAATAAGACATGGCAAGTGTCTAGCCAACATAAGCTTATTTCTCCATCAGTAGCCTTGTATGGACCGGCACTTCATTCAAACCCAGCTCTGGATTTTAGCCACAACCCATCACACATCACACACAAAAGAATTCAAATCCCTGCTCACGGGGCTATTTGTGGAATGAATATTAGTACATTCTTTGCAAATGCATGATGTATGAACTGTATATATTTCTTTGATAAATTGTTTTTAAATATTTCCTCCTTTTTATTAATTGAAGAGGAGCCTCATGTATCAATGCCATTTTTTCCTGTTTTTCACATAAATTATTTTCTTGTAATGTTCGTTTGTATTATTATTGCCGATATTAAGGCAAAGACTTTTTTTGCCTTGTAAACAAGATTTTGCTTACAGCTAAATGGAAAGAAGTGAAGTTAATCACATTGAAATAATAGGTTTAAAAAGGTAATTCAGTGGTATTGGAATGAAGTTTAATCTTAGGCAATAGAAGCCATGCTGAGAAAAATGGCAGAAAAACTTGTTCTGTAATTAAATGGTATTTATCACTGGCAGGTCAGCTTTGCTGGGGAAGAGGCTCCAGAACTCTACAGGAAAGGGGAAAGCAACTCAGGCAGACAAAAAAAGCCCAGAGCAGATGCCCAGGGATGCAAGAATTTGCTAGGAGGAAGAAGCGGATACAAGGGGTACCTCCTGTGAGCAGCCTGTCTGACCCTGCCCATGTATATCTCAGCTCACAGAATCTGGCAGAAATGTCCAGAGCATCCTCCACACTCCTTCAGGAAGATTCCAACTTACAGCCTCCCTGGTCAGCATTAACTACATGAGCTTGGAATTGCGATAGCCCTGGCATCAAATCACTCTCTTCATCTATAAAAGAAAAATAAGGAGAGCCTAACCTCCTGGAGTTGTCACAACCAGTAACCTGGGATGTTATGTGCCATGGACCACACCAGGCACTGCAGCAATCATCAGTACTGATCATAGCCACAGAAACGAGCATCTAGACCTAAGGCAGAGCTAGTGCCACTTGAGAATCTCCCGCCTGCGGGGGAGAAGGCTGAGCTTCTCAGACAGACGGTTCTCAGGCAGGCTTCCTCAAATGTGGGCAAACCCACCCACAAAGCATCGACCACAGTGCAAGCTGAGGGCATCCAGCCTGCAGCGGAAAAGGCTGAAGAGTGATTTCAAGATGGTTCCCAAGTTGCTCTCAGCAGATGTGGTCAAGCCCAGGAACAAGGCAGATCCCTAGATTTCACCTCATCCCTGATTCCTCTTCCTCTTTCCAGACCCTGATTTCCTTCCTCCTGAGTCTGCAGGATCTGAGCCCCAGAAGGCCTTTGGGCGAAGACCATGCCATCCACGCTTTTGGCCTGGGTTCAAGCCCTGATTCTGCCACTTGCAAGATATGATGGTGGACAAGTGAGTGTCCTGAAATGGGAGGGAATGACAGTGGCCGATGGTGATGAGGATGACATTAGATAGTTCAGGGAGAGTCCTGAATGTTCGAGAGGCCAAACTTATAGCTTCTCATTCTTCTTACTACTTTGTTGGATCCTTCTTTGAGCTTTTGGGCCTTTTGACTCCAACTCAAGCTCAGGGACACAATGCTCAGACCACTGCCCTGCAGGTGAAGGAGAGACCCAGGGCCAGAGGATAGTCTTAACTTAGGGAAGCATATCGGCTCAGTGTAAAGGATCTGCCTGCCAATGCAGGAGTTGCCAGAGACGACGGTTCAATCCCCGAGTCGGGAAGATTCCCTGGAGTAGGAAATGGGCAACCCATTCCAGTATTCTTACCTGGGAAATCCCATGGACAGAAGAACCCGGCAGGCTACCGTCATAGTCGGACACGATTTCACAACTAAACCACCATCACTCTCTAGGTCTTAAATCTGGCCTATCCATCCCTTCATCAGGACATTTGCTGGCAGGAAACCTGAGCATTTCCGAAACCCTCCTCATTGAATCCTTTTTATGCAGAATCCGTTTGGATGTTTGTAGGATCTTGGGGCTCACACGCTTTTAGAAGATGCTTTAAAAATCAACCTTGTCCTCATCTGGCCCGCCTGCAAAAAACACACCAGGACATTCTTTAGCATCAGGGCAGCCAAACCTGGCAATCCTCCAGCCTTACCCTCCAAGAAGCTTGAATTCAGGTGCTTTATTAGGTCTCCCATCTTTATTAGTGTTCCGGAGCAAAGTGTCTGCAGCTGAAGTTATTGAATTTTCACTAAAACATAAATACATGCACGACCCTTTTGTACTCTCATGTTCAAAAAGGGTACAGACTTCCAACTGCCATCTCCTGCCTCCACCCGTATCTTTCCTCATTATAGGCTGTGGTCCAAAACCAATATGAATTAAATACATATCCCACTGAGAGTTCCACTTTGCAGAATTGTCTCATTACAGTACAGATGTGGGCTATCTCCAAGCTGCACCAACATCTTGTATTTTATTTTATATTAAAAAAGAAAGAAATTAAAATCTGAATAGTTTCCAGGGAGGAAGTGTTTGCACGGGTGAATGTTTAATTGCATTTTTCTCCCAGCATGGCCTCTTCTTTTATCCCACAATGGCCCTTCCCGGTTAATCTGTCTTGGAAACCCGCAGGTAGGGATGTTTATTGATACAAGCTGTATGTGCAACTGGGTGTACAGAGACCATTGAAAGGACATAAATAGTAAATTTCACTTGATGTCTACTTATTAATGCAACACCACTCGGAACATTTCAACAGAAAGAGGTTTTGCCAGATGGGGGATAACTTTTACGTTATGGATAGATATGGAAGGAAACATTTGGTTCCCATCCTAAATGACTAATACAGGCTGTCCTAATGATTGCATTTTTCAGGGCAAATCCCCAAACTCAACATCAATTATTTTGTCTTTTAGCAGAGTTTCAGGAAAAGAAAGTTGTGTTTTTTTGTTTTTAAAGATGACTGAGATTTCATGGAAACAGTGCAGGCTTCCTTTTCATACAAACACAACAAATGACGCTTATAATTTGACAAAACAATTTTAACCACGGTTCACACAGAAACATCCTGTGCCCCGAAACCACAAATCTGACCTCCCAGCAGCTGGTAAGTTGGAAACCCTAACGTCATGCCCACAGACATTTCTTCCCTTGGATCCACCCCAGATCTGATGATGCTGGTGGACAGAAAAGCAAGGCAGAGAAACTTGTGTTTCCTCGATGCAGATCATGGAGAAACAGAGCAGGGGGCGCTGTGCACTCTACAAGGCCTTGATGGTCCATCTATGGAACCGGAATAGGAAATCAATGGCTAAGTCCAGACTGGGGTGCTGAATTCTTCCAAGTAATCATTTTTCCTTCCTCCAGTCCCCAGCCCCTCCTCTGTTAAAGACTTAACATCGCCTTGCTCATTTAGAGCATAACTGAGACTCCACTTTTATTTCATCATCCTTCCCCTTTCATTGATCATTGCTAATTTTCTGGCTCAGTGCCATCTGAGGAGTGGGTGTACCTAACCCCAACCAGAAGTGTGATAGGAGTCGTTTGGATGAAGATGGATTTGTGCTTTCTCTCACAAACCCTCAGCGGAGTGAGGAGCAGACCAGGGACACAGGGATGTCTTCCCTCCACCCTCAATCTTTCTACTCAATTGCCTGCTCATCCAGATTAAAGAAAATATCTTCCTCACCCCAGGAGTCCGCCTAGCATCTCCCGAGAACATGACCTCCCCCATGCAGATAAAAACACCAGCACAACAAAGAAATGAGTCCCTTCCCCCACCTATAGGTGCAAAAAAGAGTGGGTAGGTAACCAAACACAGCTATGTACCTCCCAGTAGCCAGATGTGAAAACAGCACATCTGTCTGCAGTTTCTCTGTTCAAATGGAATAACTGGTTCTTCGCTCAAGCCTGAGAAAGTGTGCCAAGGAGAGATTTAGAACCACGGAGTCTCATCTCCCCTCCTCCAGATGCACCAGGCTGGGGGTAAGGAATGTTCATAAAGTGCATGTGGCAAAGCCTGGCACTCGGGCAAGTGTAAAAGCACAGAGGAAGGCAGCCTTATAGAAAGGATCAGCGGGAAAGAAGAATCCCAAGATGATATTCTACCATCCCAGGAGGGAAAAAGAGCTGTATCTGTGAGAAATGCGATAGAATTATCAAATTCATGTGAAATCAGCTTCAAAGATTGTGAGCCACAAGTCACACTTCTATTTGTTCTATAACAGGGTAGAAACGCAATTTGCCAAGATATGAAACAGAGACAGTGATATCACAGGAAAAGACCTATTAATGAGTCATTCGAGTTATCTTCACAGACCCACCCACCATTTGCTTCACCATAGTCCCAGGGCAATAGAAAACTGCTGCAAAGTTTAATGAGCCGAATCTAGCAAAGTATATATTTGAAGATACAGAAGCAGCAGTGTGCAGGAGACAACTTATACCAGCCCACAAGAGCCAAATGTTAAATTTTCAGGAAATCTGCAAGTTGGTCAATATCATGTGGACAGTTTAAAAGTGGCCATCATTTACACCCTGGAAATGTGTAATGTTTGTCTCCAGAAAGCAGGTTGTTAACCATTTACTAACACCATTGGTTGGGGGACTCTTTCTCTGAGATCAGTCAGCACGATGACTTGATTTAGTTCAATCAAGTTCTCTTTCCATCCCCCCGACATGTTTAAGGCTATGATTTTCTACATTAGCAGGTACCTGGCATTCTCAGAAGTGCCGAAGCAAGAGGTGAGGAAAGACGACAAGGGTAACAAAGGATCTTTTGGATTCACACCCCTGAGTCAATACACCACTTTGTGTTCTGCTGAAGTCACTTCAGTCGTATCCAACTCTTTGCAACCCCATGGACGACAGTCCACCAGGCTACACTGTTCATGGGGTTCTCCAATAGACCACCTTGGCTTTGAGCAATTAGAGAAGATTTCCATTTCAGTTTCCCTTGTGTTCAAAGGTTCCACTGCCTAAAAGCTTAGCTTAATGCTAGAACTGCCTCTGGGGATATATCTGTTTCATGCTGCAGAGAGGGGTGACATGCAAGCTCACATAGTGAGTCCACCGCTTTGGGAGAAGGACCCCGCGTCCTAAATCCAGTTTGCTGTGAGTTTGTGAGACCTTAGATAAATCATTACCTGGGTTAGGAAGGAAGGGAACTTCACAGTCTATCACTCAGGGCACTGTTGGCTCTGATGTTCTGACATTCAACACTGTGCTTTTGGTCTAAATGAAATCTTTGTGTGTGTTAGTTACTCAGTCATGTCTGACTTTGTGATCCCGTGAACTGTAGCCCATCCGGCTTCTCTGTCCATGGAATTCTCCAGGCAATAATCCTAGAGTGGGTTGTCATTCCATTTTCCATGGGATCTTCCCGACCCAAGGATCGAACCCAGGTCTCCTACATTGCAGGCAGATTCTTTACCATCTCAGCCATGAAGGAAACCCTTTGGGGAGGGTGAAAAATCTAGGATCTGGAAGATAATAGATGGGCAGAAGTCATCCAATTTTATAATAGGAAACATGGAACTCTGATCATGGGCCCTGGACTCCTCCTAAGTTTGAAGATCTGCTTATTTTCTGGATAACGTATGAGCCCTTGGGAAAGGAGCACCAGTAATCCACATGACTTTTGGAGGAACAACCCAGTGAGCTCTTAAGTTGGGGTATCTGAGTTACCCAGATCTGAATCCAGATCCCAGCTTCTCCACTTCCATGCTAAGTGACATTGGAAATTTACCATTCTGATTCTTTTTTCCTTCATCTGTAAAACAGGTCATAATAGCACCCAGTCAATAAAGCTTTTGCATGAATTAAATGAGATATGTACAGCACTTAGCACCATGCCAGTCCAGACTGAGAACTTAATAAACATCAGCTATTAATATAATTATTTCCTCCAGATGGTAGGACTAAATTAAGAGACCAGAGAGTTGTAACACACTTGGAAGTCCCGGCTTTGACCTAAGCTGAGGCCACACTGTGGTCTGAATTGGGCCTGGGTTTCTAAGATAGACTACTGAGTACCCTGGGCTCATAAGGCAAATTTGGGGGTAAACTGGCCAGGAGGTGACGTGTACAAGTCAATTTGGGTTGCAATCAGTTACGTCTTTTTAGTTTGGAGGGAAGAGAGCAAAAACATACGCTAGAGAGGCCGTGATGAGTCAGCCTGAATAATCAGGTCCAGGACCAGGTCGTCTGGGGAGAGGTTTCAGGAAGAGGCTGCTGAGGCTGAACTCAAAAGAGACTTGCAACAAACAACCCTACTGTGAAACCCACATGGCAAAATGTGAGCCTCCCCCAAGGCAAGCCTTCCGTTCACTTCTGCACCAGATCCAGTGCAACTTAACCAATGGGGATGCCAAGGAAAAGTACCAATGTCTGGGATACTGCACCCTGGATATGGGCATTTGCATCCTAGCAGGGAGCACCAGCAGAGGGGAAGCAGTGGACGTGCTACCACTTTCTGATTCACAGGCAGTGGGCATCACCAAGAAAGAACAAGAGAGAAAGAACTTAGCACACATCATCACACGGGGCATGAGATTTCCCCTAAATGTATAAGGGACTCCTTGACAAAACTGGGAGGACTTTTCAGGGGCCCATTGAAGTGGGGTCAGAACCCGGAAAACAAGGGTGAATTTTGTTAATACGGTCCCAGGTTTAACCCCAACCTGGAGTGCCCTAGATAAATTCAGGCTCCACATCCTGTGTCTGGAATGAAACAGACATCCATTCGACAGATGCTCTCGAGATGATGTCCTTGTGAACAAGTGGGAAAATATGAGCTATGCCAGTGCTCCAGGGTGGATCCACGACTGACTGACTATACCTAAAAGGAGACTGTCACCCTGGCTGTAAAATTAGAATTAACTGGAGAACTTCAATAACCACACTGATACCTTTGTTGAGTTTTACTTAATAAATCTGGAATAAGGACTGAGCTTGATGCTTTTGAACTGTGATGTTGGAGAAGACTCTTGAGAGTCTCTTGGACAGCAAGGAGATCCAACCAGTCCATCCTTAAGGAAATCAGTCCTGAATATTCATTGGAATATTCATGCTGAAGCTGAAACTCCAATACTTTGGCCACGTGATGTGAAGAACTGACTCATTTGAAAAGACCCTGATGCTGGGAAAGATTGAGGGCAGGAGGAGAAGGGGATGGCAGAGGATGAGATGGTTGGATGGCATCACCTATTCAATAGACGTGAGTTTGAGTAAATTTCGGGAGTTGGTGATGGGCAGGGGGCCTGGCAGGTGCTGCAATCCATGGGCTCACAAAGAGTCAGGCATGACTGAGCGACTGAACTGAACTGAACTGAAGGTCTGAGCTTTGGGTAGGTTATGCTATCATCACAGGTCATTCTCTTAAGAAGCCAGCTGAGAACCAACAGCCTGAAATGAAGTCCCCAGTCCATACGTCTCTATCCCTGAATCTTTTCCTGGTCAATACTAAGTCAGTGGCTTCAGTGAGGCTCCCGAAGTTTGAGGTTCAAGTTAAATGACTTGAAATTGGGAGAGACCACCAATGGGCTGGCTAACTGCATCCAGAACCAACCAGATTGCAATACTCTGCTTGTCAAAGTAGTAAGCCTCTCAAACAGGTTCCCCACCACTGAACCTGTTTGAGACAATCCCTGTTTACAGAGCACTTATCACATCTTGTCTTTAACATAGCACATGTACACACATACAAATAAGGGTCAGAGAAGGCAAATGGCTTGCCTAAATTCACCCAAAACCATAGCAACCCAAAAGCCCAGTCCGTTAAGAAGGACTGAGTCTTAACTCAGCTGCTCCAACTCTAAAATCGTTTCTCTGACTCTACAGTCCCACAGTTGTCTCTCCTGGGCCTCAGGATGCTCCACAGAGGATCCCTTCAGTGGGAAATGGGCCACAGGACCTCGAAGGATGCTGCCAGCTCTGAATGCCTGTACTATCACTGAGGCCGAGGCTGCCCCAGTAATGCACCCTCCCCAGGGCCTGACTCCCGCCAAGGCATGTCCACTTCCTGCAGACGTCGTCTCCGGAAGGAAATCCTGGTCATCATAAAAGGAAAATAAGGAAATAAAATCTTAATAGGATTTCATAGATGATATAAAATCTCTACAACTCTGGGTGACAGACAGTAAAAAAAAAAAAGATCATTTAGAGAGAAAAAGCTTTCTAAGACTTCCTGTGGAATTGGTTGTCTCAGGAAGCTCGGATGGTGGTCATATATAATATGGTCAGTTCTGGCTCTCAGTGGGAGGCAGCACCAACTGGATCCAGGCTGAATGGACTGAGGGACCCAGAGAGAATAACTTGGAACTTCAGACCTGGACAGCTCACAGAGTCATGAGATAATCCCCCAAACATAGAGTTTGGAGAGGCCTGACGACCTCCCCACATTCTTCAAACCCTAGCTCAGCTACTACCTCTTCTGGTGTATGCTGTGTGCTAAATCGCTTCAGTCGTGTCTGACTCTTTGCAACCATATGGACTGCAGCCCACCAGGCTCCTCTGTCCAAGCAGATTCTCCAGGCAAGAATACTGGAGGAGGTTGCCATGCCCTCCTCCAGAGGATCTTCCTGACCCAAGGATTGAACCCGCATCTCTTACACTTCCTGCATCAGCAGGCAGGTTCTTTACCACTAGCACCACCTGGAAGCCTTCTCAAGCCCAACAGACTAAAGCCTTCCACTTCTTTCCTGGGACATGCTTCTCTCACACAGCGGTGTTTCTCAGAATGTGTCCATGGAACATCAGCACTGGTGTCAGTGGTGGGTGTCTTGTTAGAAACAGACTCCTCAGAGCCAACCCTAGACCAGCTCTTTGAGAATCTCTGGAAGCAGAGCCCAGGCTTCTGCATCTTTAACAGGCTCTATAGGTGTAGGTATCATTTCATCTGAGACCTGATGGGCAGAAGGATCCTGCCCGGTGAAGATGTGGGAGCAGTGTGTTCCAGACACAAAGAGTGACCAGTACAAAGGTCTTGAGATGGAAAAAGAATTTGGACCAAATCCAAAGAAAGCTGCATGGCTAGAGGGGAAGGTGTGAGGGCAAGAGTAATACAGGTTGATGGTGGAGATACATCAGGAGCCAGATCCAGGGGTGAAGGGGAGGTGGAGTTTAGCCTGTATTCTAACTTTAATGGAAAGCCATTGAAATGTTTTATTGATGGCTGAGTTACTGGTTAGTCCTAATCTTTATTCCATTATAATAAATTATCTATCTGCACCTTTCTCATGGCCTCATGGTAATGAAGGTCACTTCCTGTCTCTTTGACCTTGGACTTGGCCACATAACTTGCTTTGAAGAATGGGATGGTGTTGGATATATTGGGAGCAAGGCTTGAAATGTTCTTAAACCTTTATGCCCTTGTTTTTCACCATCAGAAGAACATGCCTTCAGTGGCCACTGTCCCAAAGAGGATGAGAGACACACACAGTAGGCCTGGACCCAACCTATAGTCTACAGCCAAAATCAGCCTAGATCAGCCGAGACTCAGCCAACCTTCAGACACATGAGGAAATGTGTCTGTGTAGTTGCTGGGTAGTGTTGAGTTTTAAGGTTAACTGTTATGCAGAATTACTGTGAAAATAACTGCCTGGTAAAGAATTCAAGCAGAGGAGTGTTTTTATTTGATTTCTCTTTTGTAAATCACTCTGGTCACTATGCAGAGATGAGTTTGTGGAAGACAGATGTGGCAATAGGAAAAAATATTAGAAGCCTGTACGCTCCTGGGTAAGATTCTGCAGCAGGTCAGGCATTGATGGTTGTGGTGGGGTTCTAGACAATTAAATGGGTTCTGGATGTGCTTGGGAGACCGAAACAGACAGGACTTGCTAATGGTCTGGATTTGGGGATATCAGGTCAAGATAATATTGAACCATTCTAGGAGGAACCACCACTTTACAGTGGTGCAACATGACACACCCGGACAGAGTGAGGGAATCCGGAAAATAGGAGATAAATATTTTCTAGATCTTTTGGCTTATGTGACCGGGTGGACGGAAGAAAAATGGCTAATGCAGGGGGACAAGGGAGCCACGCGAAGGGGACCAGCAGGTCTGGTCTGGCCATGCTATATTTGATATGTTCCTTAGATACCCACATGAAGGTGTAAGTGGGCAGTTGGATTTTCCTGTTTGGAGCTCAGCAGATTGCTCAAGGCTGAAAGCATAAATGAACAAACCAACATCTGACCTCAGCGTGACATGCATTTGCCCAAACTGTTCCCTCTGCCCCTTCTTCACTGGCCACCGGGCTCCTATGTCTCCTTTAAGGTCCAGCCCAAAGTTCACTTTCAGGCAGAGCTGGCCACCTCTCCATTCACAGAGTTCCTTGTAAATATCTTGAGTGGTTCGAAGTAACCTGCCTGCCCCAATAGCCCGCAAACTGAGAACCTTTGTATTCCCAGCACCGAACTGAATATTTGGCACACGGAATATTCTCGATGGTATCAGCATTCTTCCTTGAAGCCATTGGGTTGGGTACTTCGAGAAGCAACAGTCCACTAAGCTTCTCAACAGGGCAGCAGGAGCAGCCACAGTCCCACTTTCAAAGTCAGTAAGGCTAAGGCCCGCAAGGGTCCAGTCGTGGCCAAAGGGTCTGCAAGCGGAAGACACTGGAGGAGATTCCAGTTTCTGATTCCGCCGCTTCCGCGTTGCCTCGGCCCCAGGCCTGCCTCCCCATCCCCTCCTCCTTCCGCTCCCTGGAAGCCCGCCTCCTGGCTGGCAGGGCTCCCACGCTGCCCGCGCCTCCACACAGGATGTGCTTCCTGAAGTTCCTGGTCCAGATGGCCGGCGGAAGCTGCTCCTCATAAATCACCAGGCCTCGCAGAGCTGCGCTCAGCCACTTTCTCCTCTCCCTCTCCCCAGGTCCCGGTGCGTGGGCCCCATCTGCGCCGTCAGCAGAACGGGCTCCTGCAGCCCCGGGAGCCAGTCTGTGGTCACCCTCCCAAACGGGGCCAGGACCCATGGCAGTGACTCCTAGGAGCTGATGAGGGGACGCTCAGAGCATCGTGAGGGACTTGGAGGGGCTTCAGTGGCATGGGCAGGGGTCAGGGAAAGCAGTGCTTGAAGCTTTGCTCCTGGAGGAGGTCCAGGTGCAAGGGGCCGTGTAAGCCACCTGCTAGCCCCCTGGTCCCCACTGGATACTCAGACGCCAAGACCCCGAGAAGACATCATGCGACGGGGCAAATGCATGCTTGGCACCATTGTTGTTGTTCAATTGCGTGTTCAGCTCTTTGCGACCCCATAGACTGCAGCACGCCAGGCTTCCCTGTCCTTCACTCTCTCCTGGAGTTTGCTCACACTCATGTCCGCTGAGTTAATGATGCCATCCAACCATCTCATCCTCTGTCACCCCCTTCTCCTCCTGCCCTCCATCCTTCCTAGCATCAAGGTCTTTTCCAATAAATCAGTTCTTCGCATCAAGTGGCCAAAGTATTGCACCATAGAGTTCCCCAAAGTACCCAAATCCAGATCGGCAACCTCAGTGACAACCCACTGAAAGGCCAATGTACCTTGGACAAGTCACTTCCTTTCCAGAGACTTCATTTTTTTTATTTTTAAGTTGCAGGTAAGAGTACCTGCCTCACTGGCATTGCCATGATATCAGAAGAGATTCCAGAGGTGAGTCCTCAGTAGGATGATGGTTGGGCACCTCAGGGTATTGTCCCATTCAAAACTGGGGCATACATGAGGATGATAGGGACTTGGTCTGACTGAGGTTTTCACAAAACCTCCTCCCTCTTTTCCATTATCTCCATGTCCCTGGAACACAGATTGACTTGATATTTCACGTGTATACATGCTCAGTCACTCAGTCATGTCTGACTCTTTGTGACCTCATAGATAGTAGCCCACCAGGCTCCACTGTCCATGGAATTTTCCAGGCAAGAATACCTGAATGGGTTGACATTTCCTTCTCCAGGGGATCTTCCCAACCCAGAGATCGAACCTGCATCTCTTATGTCTCCTGCATTGGCAGGTGGGTTCTTTACAACTAACACCACTGCTGCCTAAAACCCTTCAGAGGTCCCACATCCCTTTTGGCAGTAATTCTCACCTTTTTAGTGTGTAACTTGAAAATCTTGAATTTGGGGTACCATCCTTGGCGAGTGTGGCAAAGTTGGCTAGCTACCCACCAAAGATACCTGCTCCCTTGCCACCGTATGGAGTTGCTGGAGCCTGGTTGCCCAGCCAGGGTGATGTTTTACAAGTTCTTCCCACACCTGGATGGAGCCAGGTGACTACTTTTCACCAATGGATGGAACATGTACAGCTCCCCTCCAGGCAGAGGTCTTCAAGAAGCAGGTACCCCCATACTACCGTCTCATCTCCTATCTGCCAGCTGGAAGAAAAGACTAAGATGTGAACACATGGTGAAGCCACACAGTGGAAGGTGCTTCGATCCCTGAATGACTCTGTCTAACAAAGCCCCAGCACCACCAGTCAGGAATTCATGTTTTTGGACCTTACTCAAAGGAAAATTGTTTTAAGATAATGAGGTTGTAGGGTTTATCTGTTATAAAACTAATAAATAATAAACTAATAAAACTTTAAGTAATGTTGATACAAAGGGGTTTAAAGACTCAAAATAAGAAACAAATCAATAATAATGATAATGTGATCATGGCTACCATGTAACAATATCTCACAGATTCTCTAAAGACAAACATCTGACAGCTTAATGGGAGACTTTTCAGTACCATGTATCAGTTTGATTAGATTTGGTGCCCTGACCATACTCTCTTATACACTTACGAAGGAAAATTCCTGACTAGCTGCAAAATATGCCTCTTTGCATCTTGTCACATGACACAGCAACCCACTGATTTTCATCTGATCGATAGACCCTATCTGTTCTCAGTCTATGGGTTCTATAAGGCGGCACCTAGGCCTAGCCAATCAAAGTTCTTTACATTCACTGGTGGCAGTGATCGGTTAAAGAGTACACACATGATCTACATGAGTCAAATAATCAACAAAAGTAAATACCAAGACTTTGTGTGAGATGCTGGGACAAACATAGGTACTCTTTTCTTCTAGATTCAGTCCTAGAAAGAGACTGGCCACTGTCTTGGAACCACAGGGAGAGAGCCTAAGGGATGTGCCAATATGGAAAAGGCAGGACAAAAGAGAAAGTAAGAGGATCTTGATTACTTACATCAGACCATGGTCTCTTTACGTAAATCAACAATTCTCTTTTTCCCTAGCTCCAACCTGAAATGGACCTTATGACCTTTCTAACCAGAATAATCCTAACTGGATCTCAGATGGGCTACTCCTGGGAACCCACCTCTGAAAATTTGCAAACAATTGTAGGGAGAACCTCTGACCTGAAGTGTACAGACTGGACTCAGAGTCCTCTACACCCAACTCCCTTTCCAGCACCTTCACCATCTCCGTTCCCCGTCTTCACACCAACAATGCCAAATTCCCAGAAAACAGCGAGCCTCCTCACACCTGCTCATCTCTGCTATTTCTGTTTCCGCTGCCCTCGCTCACCACCTTTGCCCAAATATTATACTTTGGCCACCTGATGTGAAGAGCTGACTCTTGCGAAAGACCTGAAAGATTGAAGGCAGGAGGAGAAGGGGACGACAGAGGATGAGATGGTTGAATGGCACCACCAACTCAATCGACATGCGTTTGAGCAAGCTCCAGGAGTTGGTCAAGGACAGGGAAGGAAGCCTGGTGTGCTGCAGTCTGTGGGATTACAAAGAGTCAGACACAACTTAGCAACCATTAACCATCTTTTCAGCCTCCCTCAAACCTCACCTTCCCTGTGAGCTTTTCTCCAAACAACTTCTTAATTAATCGAATTCACTTTCTCTCTCTTTCTGTTGTTCAAATCTATGTTAGTTCTCTACCAAAATAAACCTGGCCTTTAAAAAAAAAAAAAATGCCCAGAGAGGGCTTGGCCCAGTTTCAGCGTGAGGTCTCGTGGAAACCACTTCAGGAAGGAGGACACCCCCACAGACTTCCTGGGAAGAGGAGATTTAAGTGCATCTCAAAAGACCAGAGGAGTGAAGCAAAGGGGCATCGCACACTCGTTCCCAAGGTCTGGGCCTGAGAAACACTCAGGCGAGGTCACTTGCTGAATAAATAATAATGATACCCACAGAGAGGAAGCCTTTTATTCAGGAGGAAGATTGACTCAGGCCCTCTACCCTCATCTCTTCCTGTTCTCCACCGTATACCCACCACTCCAACCACATGGCCCCTTTGCAGTTCCTCAAGCAACCAGGCCAGCTCCCACTTCAAGACCTGTAGTGGTTATTTATTGCTGTATAATGAATCAACCCAGTTTTTAGCCGGTTAAAAAAATTTTTTGATCTCCCAGAGTTCCTGTGGAACAGGAGTCTAGGAGCAACTTAGGCAAGAGGTTCCACTTTGAAGTGTTTCATGAGAGAGTCGTCAAGGTGTCAGTGAGGCCACAGTCATTTAAAGGCTGAGGGACTTCCCTGTTGGCCCAGTGGTTGAGACTCCTCTCTGCCACTGCAGGGGGCACAGGTTCAATCCCTGGTTAGGGAACAAAGATCCTTCATGCTGTGAGGTACAGACAAAAAAATAATAAAAAAAATTTTTTAATAATAAAAATTAAAGGCTATAGGATCTGCTTCCAAGGTGGCCTACTCATGGCCCTGCAAATTAATGCTGGTTGTTGACAGGAAGCCCCAGTTCCTCCCCACGTGGACCTGCCCATAGGGATCCTTGAGTTTCCTCACAACATGGCGGCTGGGGCCAGTGCACCGAGGAAAGCAAGGCCCAACGTGTAGTCTCTGTGGTGTCTCAGCCATGGAAGTCACACTTCCCATCCTCACAGATGGCAGCTGGGGCCTGTGATCCAAGGGAAAGCAAGGCCCCAACTGTAATCTCTTTGATGTCTCACCCATGGAAGTCACATTTCTCCCATCTCCTATTAATTACACAAGTCAGCTCTATTCGGTGTAGGAGGAGACTGGACAAAGATGTGAATACTGGGGTCCCTGGGGTCCCACTTGGAGGCTGGCTACCACTAAGACTTCGCAGTTATTTTCTCCAACTGGTATATTCTTTTCCCAAATATCCCATCCCTCATGGCTTGCTCTTTTTTTCTGTTTCAAATCTTTACTCAAATGTCACTTTTTCAAAGAGACCAGACAAAACTACAGCTCTTTCTCCCACCTCATAAGATCCCCTAATTGCCTATTTCCTTTCTTGACTGAGTTTTCTTTATAGCACTCATAATAACTAAATATATATATTTATTCTTTTTATTTTTTTTTTTAATTTTAGACTTACAGAAAAGCAGCAAAAAAAGTAGAGAGTTCTCATATACGTTTAACCCAGTTTCCGCTAATATTCATTCCAGTTGCTTTTTGTTGCTGTTTGGGTTTCTCTCTTTCTCTCTCTCTCTTCCCCCATTTGAAGCTCCATGAGAGCAGAGATTTCTATTTTGTTCACTGATGTATTTCTAGTGCCCAAAACATTGCCTCACTCCCAGTAAATATTCAATAAATGTGTATTGGATGAATGAAGGGACTAGGCTAGTAACTCAAAGAAAAGCCAGCACTGGACTTTTGACCTTAAAGTTCATAGCCAGAGAGAGTATTTAGCTTTGGCTGATCCATAGGACTTAAGACGATTTAAACTCAGCTGGGAAATTTTACCCATATTCCCTGGAAGATGTTTAACTGGACTAAGCAAGGGGATGACTTCTGGCAAGTCCATGAAAATCACCCATTGTGAGAGTCGTGGGCAGTTTTCCCTGGAACTTCCTGGCAAAAGAAGTGACAAATGTCTAATCGTGCTTCTCTGTGAAACAAGGACCTGTGTGCCAGAGAAAACAATTTTGTCAAGGTGCTCAGGAATGCAAAAGAGATTTCTTGGACATGCCTGTTAATATAATATCAAGGCAGAGCAGAGTGTGGAACACACGTCCATCAAATAGACCAACAGTTTACACCTGCAGAAATTCTGGGAAGCCTTGTAGGGACTCCTGGGAGGGCAGACCAGATGGGGACTGCCCCCCTTCCCTGCACTGGCTCTCCCTCTCTCAGCCTCCCCTTTGAACCAAGGACTGTCCTGAGTGCTTCATAGGTGGGCCCTCACCTGACCCACATCAGCTCGGAAAGGACAGCGTGATACCCATTTGACAGGTTGAAGTGTTAAGGCTCAGAGAGATGAGATCTCATGTTGAGTCACCCAGCAGAGGTAGGTGGAACTGGGGATGAAGTCCAGGTCTTCAGTGACACCTTCCTTACACAGGCAGCTGCAAGTCATGGACCTGGAGAGGAAGAGCAATGCATCTCTGGTACCTGCCATCACCCCCATTCCCCTGACCAAAAAGCTGCATCTCCATCCACTAGGCAGCTGGCTCTTTCATCTCTGGACTCCAGGCTTGTTCGGGGGTCACACAGACCCACATCCATTCCTGGCCTTGGGTGGAGCTGAGGCTATGCCATACAAAGTCCTGACAAGGCTGGATGCAACTCACTCCTGACCCTGAAAACCTTGACTCTTTAAACCAAGATCCCTCCTGTATTAGTTCTCTACAGCTGCTGTAACAGATCACCACATAACTTAGTGATTTAAAGCAACATGAGTTTATTGTTTTACAGCCCTGGAGGTGGGAAGTCCAAAACAGGTCTCATGGAGCAAAATCAAGGTGCCAGCTGGGCTTCAATCATTTTCGAAGGCTGCAGCGAAGAATCGTTCCTGGCTTTTTCCAGCCATCAGAGGTCACCTCCATTCCTAGATTCATGACCCCCTTCCATCTTCAAAGCCAGTGACGGTCCAGCGAGTCCTTACATGGAATTACTCCAGCACTGACTCCTCTTCTGCCTCCTCTTTCATCTTTTAAGGACTCTCATGATGACGTGGGCCCACCCTGGAAGAGTCCGTGGAGGAGGAAATGGCAACCGAATCCAGTATTCTTGCCAGGATAATGCCATGGACAGAAGGACCTGGGGGCTACAGTCCACGCGGTGGCAAAGGCTCGGACCCGAGTGAGTGACTGAGCACCCTGATAATTCAGGATGAACTCTCGATTTTACGGGCTTTGATTAGCAACTTTAATCCCATCCACAATCTTAATTCCCCCTTTCTACATAACCTAACATCACAAATTCTTGAGATTTGAAGGTGGACATCTTGGGGGGTGGGCAGCGTTCCTCCCCCTGCCACACCTGGAAGACCCCATATACTTCCCCAGTATGCTGGGTGGGGGAAGGCAGGGAATAGGCTACAGGAATAACCAGGCTTACCATCAAAAGCTTGTCTTTGGGGCCACTAAAAGAATCCCCTTTCTCCCCAAGCTTGGCCTTGAGGTCTGACCTCCCAGGCTTACTACTCACTCAGCATCTGAATCCTGACTCACCCCTAAATCCCCCCAGCTTGACCAAACTTCCAGCCATCCTGACTCACCCCACTTAGCACCAAACTGCACAAGGTCCCTTCATATATTTTATTTATTTTTTTAAATTTGGGTTTTAGTTGTGGCATGTGGGATCTAGTTCCCTGACCAGGGATCAAATCCGGGCCTTCTGAATTGGAATCTTGAAGTCTTAAACACTGGACCACCAAGGAAGGCCCCTTTCATATTTTTTTAAATCTTTATTATTGCTGTTCATGTAAGGTGAACAGTGCAGATTAAGTAAGAAAAAAACTTCTTAGTCTCTGCTACTCCAAGGATTTTTTTAATCATATTTTTTCATAAAAATGATATCATACTGTAGGCTTTATTTTCTCATTATTTACTTTCTACTCAGCCTGTTTTGGAGTTGTCCACCTGGACAATTGTCCACCCGGACCGCATTGTCCAACTCACTCATAACGGCTGCCTAAGGTTCCGGGGATGGAACAGGATCCTTCCCAATGGACATGCAGAATGTTCCAGACGATTTTCACTTGCAAATTCTAAAGGACAGGGGAGTTCCCATACCCTCAATCCAGCCATGTGGGGCCCACAAAGGTCATTACTACCCACACCACCTTCTTTTGTCACTGGGAGAGGATGGGGTGCAGAAGCTAAGGGAAACAGAGAGTGTCCCCAAGAGCAGAGTGGATGCTGCTGAGATGTTAAGTAAGATGAAGACTGGCCGATGTCCACTGGGTTTAGTGACCCAGAGTTACTTCTAAGTCCCTCGCCTGACCTCAGAATGGGGGAGGGCAGTCCAGCCTCCGGGGGCAGAGGCAGCAACAGAAAACCCAGAGCCAGCCAAACTGCGCTTATTTGGTGGGTACATGTGTCCTTATGTTTCACACCCTTTCTCATCTCCCCTAAAACAGCCCTGCACGTAGGTTTTGCTATTCCCATTATACAGGCAGGCAAGGAAACTGAGGCTCAGAGACATGGCTGAGAACTCACAGTGCCAGGGTCCAAACCCAGGTGCTCAGAACCCAGAGCTAGAGGGTGGCCCAGCAGCCCCTTGTGGGCTAAATGATGCTGCTTGCCAATCAGCTGATTCCCACCCATCAGCATTTCCCAAACCACCACGGATTTCCACATTGGGTTTCTTGCTGATTTTCTCCTATTAATGAAAAAATAATACAAGCCCATGGTTTAAAAATGATTCACACAGAAGTACAGAACAGTCTCTTGGACCCTGTGGGAGAGGGAGAAGGTGGGATGATTTGGGAAACATGTATAATATCATATAAGAAATGAATTGCCAGTCTAGGTTCGATGCAGGATACAGGATGCTTGGGGCTGGTGCACTGGGATGACCCAGAGGGATGGTACAGGGAGGGAGGAGGGAGGGGGGTTCAGGATTGGGAACTAGTGTACACCCGTGGCGGATTCATGCTGATGTATGGCAAAACCAATACAGTATTGTAAAGTAAAAAAATAAAATAAAATCTGAAAAAGAATAAATAAAAACGACTCAGACTGGAGAGAAAAGTAGAAACCCTCAGGTCTACTCTCTATAGGTAACTTATATGACCAGTTTGGGGGTTATTATGGACATTTCCTATGCATTGCTTGTTGCGTGTGTGTGTGTGTGTGTGTGCACACATTATAACTGCTCTTCCCACCCCTTTTAAAACCATCCTCTACCAGTCAAGGCTATGGTTTTTCCCGTGGTCATGTATGGACGTGAGAGTTGGACTATAAAGAAAGCTGAGCGCCAAAGAATTGATGCTTTTGAACTATGGTGTTGGAAAAGACTCTTGAGAGTCCCTTGGACTGCAAGGAGATCCAACCAGTCCATCCTAAAGAAGACCAGTCCTGGGTGTTCATTGGAAGGACTGATGTTGAAGCTGAAACTCCAATATTTTGGCCACCTGATGTGAAGGGCTGACTCATTTGAAAAGACCCTGATGCTGGGAAAGATTGAGGGCAGGAGGAGAAGGGGATAACAGAGGATGAGATGGTTGGATGGCATCATCGACTCGATGGACATGGGTTTGGGTGAACTCCGGGAGTTGGTGATGGACAGGGAGCCTGGCATGCTGCAATTCATGGGGTCACAAGGAGTTAGACATGACTGAGTGACTGAACTGAAATGAACTGAATGCATCAGATGCTTTTAGGAACATTGTCTCACATCATCCTTGTCCTAGGGCCTGGACACATTATCACCATCCCCACTTTACAGACAAGGAAATTGAGGCCCAGAGAGGTTAAACCACTTTCTCAGGGTCACATAGCTAGTAAGCAACAGGACTGGGATTCAAACCCAGGTCTGCTGATTTCAGAGGCCGGATGTTTCCCAGTGCCCTCCAACTTACACTGAGAAGTGACCAAGAAGAATCATTCTATGTCCTTGAAACAAAAGACCCAGGAGGCCCTAGGTTGGGGAGAGGAACCCAACTTTCAACATCCAGCAGCTATTAAGCACCTAGTGCCTACCAGGCTGTGCATCCCGGACACTCCGGGGCTCCCGTGGTGACAGCCCCCCAAAAGGACATCCTGATCAAAAGTCACTCCTGGGGCCCCCCTCAACTCAGAAGGGTAACTTGAATGGTGGTGATGGAGCAGTGTGGGGAGTGCGGGAACGTGGGTCAGCACAAGGCAGAAGGAACTGCGCTTCCTCGGGAGGGGGCCCAAGGGACGAGACCCACGTGGTGGCTCCCCTTCACTTATCAGTTCCTCTCACAGTCCTGAGAAAGTGCTCATGGCAGATCTATCTCGATCACAGGACCGAAACAAACATCATTTGAATAACCTCAGGCTGACATTCTTAGAATGGACAGGAAAATTACCCCCTGGATAAGCCTGAGGATGTCACTGGATGCACCCAGAAGGTGTGCCAGCAGCCTCGACTGCTTCAGAAAGTGTTGCTCCCACCCAGGCCCTTGGCTTGATGCCCAGGAGAAGGGGATGGCAGCCTGCAGGCTCAGAGGAGCAGGGCCAAGACTTGAATCCAGTTCTCTCCTCTCTCACGCCTCTCCCCCTGCCTTCCAGCAGCCATGGAGCGCTGGGTGGCTCACCTCTGAGAGAACTGGATTGGTCACTGGGGGTCTCCATGGCAACCAGTGACTCTACCCGCAGTGGCAGGATGGTTTACCTGAACCCAACCGCACTCTCTGGCCGAAGCTTTGTTTTACTGGCGTCAAAGGTGAAATCACTCTCCATGCCTCAGGGTTCGGCAGTGGCAGCCAATGGTTTCGGACAGCGTGGGCTGCAGGCCATCTGGATTAGAGTCCTTATCAAGTCCAAGTCCACTCCCTCAGCACTGAGCCAGGCCCTGGGCTTAGTCTCTGATTTACAATGTTTCATGTTAACTAACAAACCAGTCGTATTATTGTTCCCATTCTACAGACGAGGAAATCGAGGCTCAGAGAGATGAAGCAAATTAACCTAAGGACACATGGCCAGTGCGCAGCAAAGCCTGGACTTCAACCCAGGTCTTTCTGTCTCCCGAGCTCACACTGTATAGAACCACTGGTTCTATTGCTGGCAGAGGAAGGAAGCAGCACCATACAGCAGAAAACCCAAGTTCCACTTCTGGAAACTCAACCCAGCAAGAAACTCAAGCACCTCCTGTGTCCACTTGGATAGATGACCAGACATCTCTAAGCCTCAGTTGCCTTATCTGTAAAATGGGTAAGAGTCATGGCTGCCATGAGGGGCAGATAAGTGAACCTACATGGAACAACCCCAGGAGTCAGAGACACCCCCAAACCTGTCCACCCTGGCCAGTAAGCACCATGGCTGACATGAGGGGCAGATAACGTGAACCTACATGGAGCAACTCCAGTCATCAGAGACACCCCCAAACCTGTCCATCCTGGCCAGTGGGCCTCTGCCTGCCCCCCACCCCGCCCCCTACCCTCACCCTGGCTCCTCTCCATTTTCTGCATCGACTGGGCCAGAGGCTGTGCTGGCTGAGTGGGCCAGGCACACGCATTTTCCCCTTCTTGCTGAGCACTGCGAATCGCACCAAGCATTTCCTCTCCTTTTGTGTGTGTTTTTCATGACCTGCTGCCAACAGCTTTTTGCTGGGCGGCTGCCACCATTTACCCAGCACAAGAAAACTGCCTTTCTTCCCCCATTTAGGGTCTGGTTTTAATTTCTACAGTATTCTCTTTAATAACAATGCCTAATTAAAACATCTGTTAAAAAGTCTGTAACATTAACTTTACAGGGAGAATTTAATAGAATTATATTGGAATTGCAGGCATTTAACGGGCTTCCTAATTAGGCTTTTCTTTAAAAAAAAAAAAAGAAGAAGAAGAAAGAAAGAAACATTCCACAAATTAAAATCCAGCCTCTTTTTTTTTTTTTTTTATAATAACAGAGACTGATGGTCCAGTGGCTGGAGAGGATGGGCAGAAACTGGCAGAGAGAGTGGAGCCCCAGCTCAGTCAGCATATGAAGTCTCTGGGATGGGAAGTCTACACGTACTGGCAGGTTCATGCCAGGAGCTGTCTCGAATCGCAATTATATCCTGACATCAAGCATAGAAAGTATTATTAGCTCCATTTACTGATAGAGAAACTGAGGCAGAAAGGGAGGTCATTTGCTCAAAATCTCTCTCCCTCCCTCTCTCTCTCTCTCTCTCTCTCTCTCTCTCTCTCTCTCAGAGCCAGGGACTTCTGGCAGAGTCTTCCCTATGTAATTCCTCTACTCCTCCACTCAGCCTCCTAACTTTGCATCAGAAGGGTTTTCTAGAGCTCTCCATGGGCCCCCATCTCTGACTCAGTCGCTTCTCAGGGGCGAGCATCGCAGCTGCCTCTGGTGGCCGCACGTGCTCTGCGCCAGGGTCCTATCCACCGAGTCCCCGTCAACTCGGTGCCCTTGCCTGAGCTGCCCTGGCCCTGGTTGTCACCTGCACCCCTCCGACACCAAGCTGGGGGCTGTGCTCGGTAGGAACCCAGCCCAGTACCGGCAGGAGCAACCTCCAAAGGAGGCCTCAAGGGGGAAACGTCCAAAGGCAGCATTCTGGTCAAAGTGAAAAGTCTGCTTCCCCGAGCAGCAGTCTCAACATCACCTGGGGGCTTGCTAGAAACGCAAATTCTCTGAGACTTCCCTGGTGGTCCAGTGGTTAAGAATTCGCCTTGCAATGGAGGGGACACAGGTTCGATCTCTGGTCAGGGAACTTAGATCCCACAGGCCTTGGAGCTACTGAGCCCACAACCGCACCTAACACCCGAGTCAGCCAGATTCTCAGCCCCTCCATGCCACCTTCCTCCACCCCCTCCAAGATCTTCTGAATGAGCATTTATGAGGGTAGAGCCCTGATCCTTGTTAGTCTCTCAGTCACGTCTGACTCTACCACCCCATGGACTGCAGCACGCCAGGCTTCCCTGTCCTTCACTAGCTCCTGGAGTTGGCTCAAACTCATGTCCATTGAGTCAGTGATGCCATCCAACCATCTCATCCTCTGTCGCCCCCTTCTCTCCTGCCCTCAGTCTTTCCCAGCATCAGGATCTTTTTCAGTGAGTCAGCTCTTCTCATCAGGTGGCCCAAGTATTGGAGCTTCAGCTTCAGCTGAAAGGGTGGAAGGAGTGAAAAGTGAAGTCGCTCAGTCATGTCCGACTCTTTGTAACCCTGTGAACTGTAGCCCCGCCAGGCTCCCCTGTCCATGGGATTCTCCAGGCAAGAATACTGGCGTGGGTTGCCATTTCCTTCTCCAGGGGATATTCCCAACCCAGGGACTGAACCCGGGTCTGCCACATTTCCGGCAGACTCCTTACCGGCTGAGCCACAAGGGAAGTCGTAAAGGATGGAGGCATCCACATGCGTCCCAGGGTGATATGGACACCTCTGCTCAGCACAGAACTGGAGCTCTGTGACTCAGGTGTGGGCTGAGCCTCAGGGGAGGAGAGGTGCCTAGACCACCCAGTCCTGACTCTGGGCTCTGACTCCCTCTCCACTGAGGGATTTCACTTGGATTCCTCCCCCTCTGTTAAGCAGGCTTGCAGTCTCCTTTGTCACTCCAGGTTAGGAAAGACCAAACCCCTTCCCTGCCCTGATGAGGCTTTACCAATCACTAAGAGAGGATGTCACAAAAGGATGAGAAAAGAAGGGGAGCTCTGGAGACTGCTCAGCTACCTATTAGCTGTGTGACCTTGAGCAATTTAATTAACCTCTCTGAGTTTCAGTTTTCTCCATCCAGCAGATGGGAATGATAATAATAATGATATGCTTAACTCTGGAGTTGCTTTGGGTTTTAAACAAGTTAATATTTGTAATGTACTTAGAATAGTGGCCAGCACACTGTAAACGCTACAGCAGTGTTTGTTCAATAAATAAGAAATGAAGGCATGAATCCAGTCTGGCTCCCAGGCCTGAAACATCGAAGTTTCTAAGTTCTCAGAACTTTGAAGGCTCCTCTCCAGCCTTTTCTCCATACCAGACCTTAAGAGCTGGCGGCCCCTGACTGGAGACATCTCTCATCACCTCTCCGTGCACAGACAGCCGCTCACCTGGGCCTGGGTGCAGTCCTCAGTGGAAGGCAAGTGGCGTCCCCTGCCTGGGTCCCCATGGCCACCCGGGAAAGGGCTGGAATTCACAGCTCAGTGCGTGAGCAGATTCAATTGGACCATCTCCCGTGTGATGGCTTCCTCTGTTCAATTACTACTAAAATTCATCAAACGGAACTGAGAGGTTTTAACGTCGGTAATTGTGGTGCAAAACGCTCTGTAATTGGTCTCTCAAATGAAAGTGGGGAGAACGCTGTTGGAAACGAAGCTGGCTTGGCCTTGAACAGCTCAAGAGTGATGGCTCAGACTGCTCCCCAGAGCCAGCTGGTCTCCCCACCCCCCATGCCTAAGCCCCGACCCCTCCACTGGACACCCTGGTGGGGCTCAGGTCTCTCTCTCCCTGCCTGGTGGGGGGTGGGGGGTGGACAGCGAATGCTGGCACATTCCTATAGATCCATGTCCTGCCTGGTTATCCTTGTAAGCTCAGACCTGCAGATATGGGAAGCCCACAGGCCTCCTTAGGAGTGGCCTCTTTCTATCCCCTTTATATGTTAGATAATCTCCTGTCTCCAGCTTTGCTCTGGTCCCTCGGCCTGGATTCCATCCCCTCCCATGTTCATTTCTCATTTCATGAGGGGGCGTTTTCTCATTTTAAGGAGTCTTCCTTACCTTCTCCAGGAAGAGTTAACTAGTTCAGCTTTCTAGTACAGGCCCCTCTGTGAGAGCCTGGATGCTACAACTAATAATAATAGTCACTCTAGTTTTAAAAAAAAAAAAAAAACGAGAGACTTCTGGAACTTCCCTGGTGGTCCAGTGGTTAAGACTTTGCACTTCTGATACAGTGGGTGCAGGTTTGATCCCTGGTCAGGGAACTAAGATCCCACATGCCAAAAAAATTTTTTTAATTTTTTAATTTAAAAAAAAGAGAGATCTTTAAGTTCAAAAGTTGGCAGCACAATTCCTATGGGTAGGTACTTTGTCTTCCAATGTGACCACCAACAATCCTTCCATCCCTGTACATACTCCTCCCCTCAAGACAGGAGTCTGCTTGTCCTCCTCTTGAATCTGAGCTGAGCTTGGGACTTGTTTCCATCAATGCAATGTGGCAGAAGTGACAGAGTGCCAGTTCTGAGTTAGAAAACTGTTCTCTAGCACTGGCTAGGTGCCAGCATTCTCAGGGTACTGTTAAACTTTACAACAGCCCCATTTCACAGGTGGACAAACAAGAGCTTGGGGAAATTGTCTGTCTAGGCTCACCCAGTTAGCAAAAGGCAGAGGCTGGATTTGAGCCCTGGCTGTCTGGCTCCCGGCCCCATGAACTTCACTCCTCTGGGATTTCCGCTGTGCGTGAACCGGACACTCAGCCTTTCTTACTTAATGTCAGAATTAATCCACAAGCCAGAGGACCAGAGGGACACAGTGACAGCCTGGTCACATTCACGCTGAAGGAGTCCTTCCTCATGGCCCAGCTTGTGCTCTCAGGCCATATTATCTTATTGAAGTCTCAAAATGACCCCAGGGGGTAAACTTTGATTATTCTCTTTATTTTGTAGATTAGGAAATTGGGACCCAGAGAAGTTAACCAGTTTGCCCAGAATTACCCAACCTGGCTGGTAAGTCGTGGAGCCAGGTTGAACCTCAGACTGGAGTGAGTTCCTGAGACTAATATGTCCATGTGCATTTGAATCACCCAGGGGTCTTGATTAAATGCAGCTTCTGGTTCAGAAGATCTGGGATAAGGCCTGAGATTCTGCATTTGATTAGTTACCATTATTATTATTATTTCTGTTGTTGCATTATATTAATTGTGCATGCGTGCTAAGTGGCTTCAGTTGTTTCCAACTCTGTGCCACCCTATTAACTATAGCCCACCAGACCCCTCTGTCCATGGGATTCTCCAGGCAAGAATACTGCAGTGGGATGCCATGCCCTCCTCCAGGGGATCTTCCCCACCCAGGGATCGAACCTGCATCTCTTATGTCTCCTGCATTGGCAAGCAGGTTCTTTACCACCAGCGCCACCTGGAAGCCCTTCCAAGCCTAGGAGGTTGTTAATAATGACTTGACGGGAAAGGAGAACAGGAGAGAAGGGAGGAAGAAGAACAAGGTGAGAAATGGATGCTGCCCCTTCTTGCCCACCCCCCCGGGGCCACACCTGCATCTCACATTTCCGGTACTCTCCCTATGACTAAAAGAGACTCTCATGGCCAGTATCCCCACTACCGCGCTTACAGCACAAGGCAGGAGGCGGTGAGGCGACTGGCCAGAGGACACACCGCCAGGGCACCCGTCCAACCCCACGTCCTGCCCTCCTGCCCCATGGAGGAGCCAGGGTTTACTGATTCTCATCCCTCCCGGTGTCTGGGGCCAAGCCGGGAGCCCGGGAAAGGAGACACCAGGAAGCGCGTGGTTTTCGCCCCCGTGTCCTGCCACGGACCACATCCCTCCTTGCCCTTGGCTCTGAGGTCCCAACTTCTCTTCTCCTGGCGACCCAGGTGGTCCATGACCAGGGAGGCTGAGCCAGCAGAGGTGGGGGCCCGTGTCACCGCAGGCTGAGAACACACAAGCACACGCAGGCACATGCTTTCCCATGGGAACCCAACCCAGCCACCGCCCAACCCACCAGCCAGGACCACCCCCACGCCCACTTTTCTCAGGAAACCTGGATGGGCTGAGGGCTCAGGAATTGGTGTGAGAGACGATCGGAGGCCTCCACTGGGGCTGGGGAGGGACAGGAACCAGGGGTGGTGTTTTGTGGACGGAATAGGAAGCTTTTGCTGATCCCAGCAGACCAAGAGCCTCCTATTTCTCCGAGGACTTGGGAGCAGGAGTTGGTAGGAAACAACCAGCTCCTGGAGAGAGGGAGCTGCAGGGCTGAAGTGAGAGATAGTGGAGGACAGAGAGCCTCCAACAAGGAGAGACATCAGAAGGCGAGAGACACATTGGGTGACAGAGACTCCATGGAGAAGAGAAGTCAGGATGGAGAGTTACAGGCCCAGGAGGATGGGAAACAGAAGGGCTCATCAGGCAGGGGGGCGGGGGTTAGTTCCAGCCCCGCCCACAGCTCTGCAGGTGCAGAAGCCCTGACCTCCCCACGCCAGGGCAATCAGTACCTTCTGACAACCCAAGCCAAACTGGCCGGAGGCTGATGGACAAGCCACGTGTCAGTAATATGGACACGATGCCTACTAAGCTCCTACTGAATGCCTACTAAGCACCTATGAAGCCCTCAGGGCAGGTGGGCGGTGACTGTCATCACTGTCCTTGTTTTCAGGGAGTGGAGGCTGCATCCAAGGGAATGACGAGGTCCCCCGATTAGCCTGCCTGGAACGAGAGCCGGCCGGCCAGAGCAGAGCAGCTCTCAAGGGAGGGGCCGGTGGTCTTCCCTCCAGGCCCCTCCTCCAGACCCTTCCTTCTTCCTGGTCCACACCACCCAAGCCTGGGATTCTGGCTGCTGCTCTTTGGCCAGAGATGAAGCCTGGGGGTGCATCCTCAGGAAATGAGGTCCCTTGGGAAATGGGGCACTCTGTGAAGGGCTGCCTTCTCGGTCTCCAGAAGCTTTTTATTCACTGCCACTGAAAGCACTTCATAATCAAAGGCACTCTGAGTGCTTCCCCAGATGTCAGCTCAGATCAGCTCTTCATTGTCAAGTAGGCAGAAGAATTGATTGTCAAGTAGAATTGATGCTTTTGAACTATGGTGTTGAAGAAGACTCTTGAGAGTCCCTTGAACTGCAAGGAGATCCAACCAGTCTATCCTAAAGGAAATCAGTCCTAAATATTCATTGGAAGGACTGATGCTGAAGCTGAAATTCCAATACTTTGGGCACCTGATGCAAAGAACAGACTCATTGGAAAAGCCCCTGATGCTGGGAAAGATTGAAGGCGGAAAGAGAAGGGAACAACAGAGGATGAGGTGGTTGGATGGCATCATCGACTCAATGGATATGAGTTTGAGTAAACTCCAGGAGTTGGTGATGGACAGGGAAGCCTGGCGTGCTGCAGTCCGTGAGGTTGCAAAGAGTTGGACACAACTGAGTGACTGAACTGAACTGAGGCAGAAGAATTTCTCTATTGAACTTACTTCTTCTTTTTTTTCTCTGCAACATCCCATTGATCCCAACTTGGTCAGTGTGCCAGGGGCTTTCTGCCTGCTCTGAAAGGTAAAGGGACCCACCTGAAGATCCAGGCACAGGTCACAGGCTCAGCCTCCACTGCTGACCCTACAAGAGAATCCAGGAAAAACAGACCCCAAGGAGCATGTTTATCCACACCTCCTCCAGCTGGGGCCGGCCTTGTACCCCCGCCACCCCTTCAACCCAGTTGAAGTTGAGACTTGGCATCCACTTCACCATGAGTTGCCCACCCAGTCAGAGCCAGATCAAGGTCACAGAGACCAGGAGATTTGAAATGGCTAAGTGCCGCTCTCCGTGAGTGAGGACAATATTGGTCTCCACACCCCCTCCTCATATCACCCCCATCCCCACCATCATCACCATTATCACCACCAGCATCTTCACCATCATCATTTATTATGCACTTAGTAGGTGTCAGGAAATTTGTTATGCTGTTTATATTAATTATATTAATTTATTTATATTAATTAGTTCAAGTCTCCTCAGCTACCCTATGAATTAGAAACTGTCATCATCCCTAGGGATGATAGGAAACAGAGAGGTTAAGTCACTTGCCCGTAGTCACACAGCAGGCTAATGGTAGAGCCAGGATTTGAACTCAGGTATTCTGACTCCAGAGCTCTCCTATTTTACCACATCCTCATAATTACACTCCTTCACATGTACACACAACAGTCCTTTACAATTTCCTCCTCAAAATCGACAGCCGTGACCCTGGGAGGTAGATGTGGGGTAACTCCCTCTCTACGGAAGGGCAAATGGAGATGCAGGGGCCTGCAGGTGGCAGAGCTGGGATTCCTAACAGCGGCCGGCAGGCCCCAGCGCCAGAGCTGCGCCTGCGCTTTGCTGTGCCGTCCCCTGGGGTGGATCTTGTGTCAAGCCCAGGAATCTCCTGAGTCTTGAATGATGCAGGTGGCAGCCACGGAGCCCAGACTGTCCTGATCTCTTCATCCGTGAGACTCCCAGCCCAAGCCCCCACCCTCAGGACTTTTTCATTGGTCGGCCCCCAGTGGGTACCCAGCACACGGCCTCCTTGGTCTGCTGGAGCTGGTTTCTGCTTCTTGAAGCAGGTTAAAGACAGGTTAAAGGATCTCTTTTACAACATAGCAAAGGCCCCAAATATAAATGCAAGAGGAACTGCAGGGACCTCAGCTTGTCCTGGATCCAGAGTCCCCCGCCTGGGAGGACAGGGCCCTGGAAGCAGGGCAGCAGGAGTGTAGGAAGCGGGGGCCAGAGCCTGCAGGGCAGTCTGATGGTGGCACAGGCTTCTGAGTGCAGGGCGGTTGGGGCCCTGCCCCTCACTGTCCGCTGCTAACAACAGCAGCAGGAACATTTGAGGAGACCTAGCACCTCCCCCCCCTCCACAAGGCCTGCAGGGAAGCAGATACTAGGAAGATGGGGGAGGAGGATACCCGGACCCTTTATGGTGACAACTGGGCCCATTGCAACCTTCTACCAAGGTACCCGCATTTCAAAAGAGTTTGTCTAACAACACCCTAAATGTTTTAAGTAATAATTCATTCATTTCCAGTCTTAACTAGTCACAGCCCTCCAGAGTTCTCTGGCCAGCCGGGTGACCCCAACAAACTAGTATAATTTCTGCCCGAGGCAAAGCTGAGTGTTTTAGGTAACTTGGGTGGCCTGATGGCAGCTTGTTGAAATATTAAATATAGTTTGAGAACACTTCCTGACCAGTCTGTGACCGGATCTGACTCGTTTAGGGCTATGTCTCCAGGGAACCTGGCACATGCAGGGCCTCAATAAATATTTGTGCAGTGAATGAATGAATGATCCCTATGAAGATCCTATGGTCATGTCAGGGGCTGGAAACTCCAGATTCTTTGCTTCTGCCAAGATGAAGTCTTCCTTACACTTAAGGGGAATCCTTGCTCCTTGCCTAGGAGCTCTTAACAAAATCTGCCGTGAGTTTTCAGTGTCGTTAACTCTGCCACGGCTACAGGGAGGCACACAGGGACACACACTCAATATGACTGAATGCACATGTGCCTGTGAGGACACACACACACACACACACACACACACACACACACACCAGTAGTAGCTCTGAGGGCTTTGAGAGCCGTGGCGGCAGAGCCTTGGCTCCCAGTTAAAATCAGAGTGTAAAAGGGAAGAGAATTTATCGGCAAAACCACAAAGCCACAGAGAGGTCACTGAAAAAGCCTCTAAACTTGTTTACAAAAATACGCAATTGTGTACTAACTGTTTGGTGATCACTGCACTGAGCACTTGTTTTCAGTCGCCTCACTGTTAAACATTTAGAGTCAAAAAGGAAACAAATCAGGGAGGAGAGCAAGCAGGATACAGAGGACAAGGTCATTGAATAAATTCTTGCCTTTCAGCTCCTTGCTGATGATGGCACATGGTGGAACCTCAGTCTCCTCCTCTGAAAAATGGGGTCAGGAACACCCACCACCTGGAAGCAACCTCCTAAGCAAACTCCCAGCACAGTCAGGCACAGAGTAGCCTGTAAATGATGGTGGTTCAGGTTCTAGCAGGAATCCCAAACTCCTCTCCAAGAGCTATCTGCCTCTCAGATGCTTTTACAATAAGGCTCACAGGACCATGTAACTCCAGGCAAATGGTGGGCTCATCCGCCACCCAAGGCCCCAAGTGGCCCCAGCAAGAGAGGTTCCCCAAAGGAAGTAATCTCAAAAGAGCCCCTCCAAATGACAGTGTTAGGTGACGCTGGGTCTGGCAGTGTATCTGTTCTTTAAAAATAAAATATAAAAATACCTTTCTCCCTGAGGCGAAATTACTTTATTTTCTCTATTCTTATTTGACTCTTTTGGTTCAATTTCAGGATGGAGGAAAGTGAAAGTGTTAAACACTCAGCCATATCCGACTCCTTGTGACCCCATGTACCCACCAGGCTCCTCTGTCCACGGAATTCTCCAGGCCAGAATACTGGAGCGAGTTGCCATTTCCTTCTGCAGGGCATCTTCCCAACCCAGGGATTGAACCCAGGTCTCCCACATTGTGGGCAGAGTCTTTACCAACTGAGCCTCCAGGGAAGACCCATGGTGGGGAGGTGCCTAGGAATTACCAACTCATAGATCAGGAAGGAACATGGAATAAAACCTTTTCTGAGTTTCTCCTGTTTTCCAGGAATCATGATATATCACACCTAACATCATAACTTCTATGCCTCAGTTTCCTCATCTCTAAAGTGGGGAGAATGAAAGGAAACTTTTCATAAAACAGCTATAAAAATTAAATGAATCCATGTCCTTAACACAGTGCCTGAGGCTTAATAATCATTGGATAAATATGTGCTGTCATTACAATTCATAATTCTCACAACAACAAAAATGATATGAAAGGGCTCAGACAGGCTAAGTAACTTGCCCAAGGACACACCGGTGGTAAGCAGCAAAGCTAAGATTCGAATTCAGGGAGCCAGGGTGCCACCACCCTATCCTGCTTCCACCTGATAAGTGTCCAGTGATCGGCTTCTATTACACTCCAGAGACCTGAACCTAGGCAAGAGGTCTGGGAATGGTGACTCGGGATTTTTTCCTACATTGATGACCCAGAGTGCACAAATACTCACAGGCACAGGGGAATCGGGTCTTATAGATGGAGAAACGAGGCCTGAGAAGGGGCAGAGACTTTCCAAAACCAAATGGTAAATATAGACTCAGAACTCCATCTCCTTTCTTCCAAGCTCTCACCTCTAAACCACACCAGTGAGACCACTGTGACTCCACCAAGGTTTGGCAGACCTTAGATTATGAGCTGCCACCCCCTAGAAGGGTGCTCTTGAGTGGCCTACTGAGCCTCTCTGTACCTCAGTTTTCCCATCTGTAGAGTGGGGATGAAAAGTAACTTGCCAAGTTATTGTGAGAAATAAAGTAATATATGTAAACATACCAGCAATATTCTAGGAACTCCATAAAACTTAGTGTAATCTGAATAGATTGGAGGAGGGGATTACTTTTGTTTTATTGCCTTACTGGGTGACAGACACCCCACTCTTTCCTGGAGAAGCACCACAACATGATTGATTTTTGCCTTCAGATAGATACCTCCCCTCAGCCGGGGAGTCACAGACATTGGAGGTCTCAAGTCGGGCGGTGGCTCATTCCGTCTCTGTCTGCCCTTTTCTCCAGCCTCCCCTCTCTTCTTCATCTTCCTGCTGCCGCCTCATTTTTCGCATAAGCAAAGACCTTTTCTCTCCAGGCCCACGTTACGAACCCTGCACTTCCGAAGGAAGCCGGCGCTGAATAGATTTAGCAGCTTCTGATGAATGTCACGTTTATTTTGGTGCCAGTGGAGTCAGTGCATTTTAATGAAGACCCCGCCCTGCCCCCACTCCTGCCCCAGATGTTGGTGCTGGTGGGAACACCGCAACTTCCTGCTGCTGCCTAGTTAATGAGCTTTGGATCAGCAGGCTCTAGAAGGTGAGGCTGGGTTTGGCCTGCCAGCTCCCTCCCTGGCTCAGGGATGCTGTTTCCTGGGACTGACTTTGCCAGCTGGTTAGGACCTCAAAAGCCTCTTCTTCGCCTATCTCAGTTTCCTTGTCTGAAAACAACGTACACCAACATTCCTGGCTGGGGGCTGGGCGCCATGGAGACTTTCGGTGCCTCTCTGCTGATGCTAATTGATTCCAAAGATCCCGGCCTAGGGATCAGGTGGGAATGAATGGCTGGCGGGAGAGCCAGATGCATGGGAGGAGCCAAAGTGGGTGGCTGAACAGACAATTTTCCCATGAGTGAGAGTGACGGCCACAGATTGGACCCCTTCTCCCAAAGGCCCCACCCAGGAGGGGTACGCTGGCCTGGGAGGCAGGAGGGTACCAGGAGGAACAGAACCAGGAGCCCAGACCTTCCTTTCATCTCAGCCTCAAGTAAAGGGAGAAATTGACAAAGGACCCATAGAGCTGGCTCCCAACACACCCCCAGGCTTCCCGCCCCACCCTATCACTTTCAAACGCCTCGGCTGGAGACCTCTCGGCGGTGATGGATTGGCATTAGGTGGCAGCCCCTGGAGAATGGCTCCCACACGCGCTGTAAAATAAAATCCAGCCTTTCTCTGCGTTTTGCTGAGCCTAGGTGTTCTCTGGGTTCCTATTGTCTGCGGGCTTTGTGCTCCAGAAGCTTTTTGTGGCATAACCATGAACCGAAGCCTGCATGAAAAAGCCCTGTGCTGGGGACAGGAGATGTCACGGGGAGACAGGGGGGAACGACGCCTGGCATCTCCAAGATGTCATTGCTTGGGTCCCCAGGAGCAGACAGGGGGGCAAGGATTTGAGGGTGTTTAGAAGGTGATCTCTTGCCTGGAAAATCCCATGGACGGAGGAGCCTGGTGGGCTGCAGTCCATGGGGTCGCTATAAGAGTTGGACACGACTGAGAGACTTCACTTTCACTTTTCACTTTTCATGCATTGGAGAAGGACATGGCAACCCACTCCAGTGTTCTTGCCTGGAGAATCCCAGGGACGGGGGAGCCTGGTGGGCTGCCGTCTATGGGGTCGCACAGAGTCGGACACGACTGAAGCGACTTAGCAGCAGCCGGTGATCTCAGAAGTATCAGTGGTGGAGGGGAAGGTGAGTCATGGAGGGGAAGGGTGGCATTAAAGAGCATGCGGTCAAGAAAGCTGCCACCGTGGGAAATGATGGAGCCAGTATAAACAACACACCTCTAAGTTATCCCACTTCTGAACAATCCGTCACTGGTTGAAGGGCCCTCTTGAGGCACTAATTCCACAGCACCCCTGACCCACCCTCAAACAATCTTAAAACAGCCTGGAGGGGAGGCCAGGACACCGGTTACTGTGACCATCTTAGAAGATCCCTGAGGCTTGGAGAGGCAAAGAGCTCAGTCCACTGTCATATAGCCAGGAGAAAGTGATGGCAACCCACTCCAGTGTTCTTGCCTGGAGAATCCCAGGGACGGGGGAGCCTGGTGGGCTGCCGTCTATGGGGTCGCACAGAGTCGGACACGACTGAAGCGACTTAGCAGCAGCCGGTGATCTCAGAAGTATCAGTGGTGGAGGGGAAGGTGAGTCATGGAGGGGAAGGGTGGCATTAAAGAGCATGCGGTCAAGAAAGCTGCCACCGTGGGAAATGATGGAGCCAGTATAAACAACACACCTCTAAGTTATCCCACTTCTGAACAATCCGTCACTGGTTGAAGGGCCCTCTTGAGGCACTAATTCCACAGCACCCCTGACCCACCCTCAAACAATCTTAAAACAGCCTGGAGGGGAGGCCAGGACACCGGTTACTGTGACCATCTTAGAAGATCCCTGAGGCTTGGAGAGGCAAAGAGCTCAGTCCACTGTCATATAGCCAGGCAACTGGTATAAATGAAAGCTATTTATCGTCTAAGACCCAACTTGAACAAACTTCTCCCTGAAGCTTGCCCCCTCCCAGCAGAAATCACCTTTCCCATAACATCGTGTTTACCCGGCAGCTAGGACATGTATCACACTGCATTGTACTGACCGTTTGTCTGTCTGTCTCCTCTGATACACTGAGGAATGCATGGAGAGTGGCCAGCGCATGGCACGGATCTAGCAAACACTGTTCTCTCTCCTCCACAGTCCCTCTAAACTTGTTTCACCAAAAGCTAGCTCTGTGCATGAGACACGCCAGTGCTTTACTGAATTGCACCGAACAACAAAGTAACTCAAACAATAGAACAGTCTTCAGTTCAGTTCAGTCGCTCAGTCATGTCCGACTCTTTGCGACCCCATGAATCGCAGCACGCTAGGCCTCCCTGTTCGTCACCAACTCCCGGAGTTCACTCAGACTCACGTCCATTGAGTCCGTGATGCCATCCAGCCATCTCATCCTAGGTCATCCCTTCTCCTCCTGCCCCCAATCCCTCCCAGCATCAGAGTCTTTTCCAATGAGTCAGCTCTTCGCATGAGGTGGCCAAAGTACTGGAGTTTCAGCTTCAGCATCATTCCCTCCAAAGAAATCCCAGGGCTGATCTCCTTCAGAATGGACTGGTTGGATCTCTTTGCAGTCCAAGGGACTCTCAAGAGTCTTCTCCAACACCACAGTTCAAAAGCATCAATTCTTCAGTGCTCAGCTTTCTTTACAGTCCAACTCTCACATCCATACATGACCACTGCATTCATCTAATGCTGGGAAAGATTGAGGGCAGGAGGAGAAGGGGACAAACAGAGGATGAGATGGTTGGATGGCATCACTGACTCAATGGATGTGAGTTTGAGCAGAAGTTAGTGATGGACAGGGAAGCCTGGTGTGCTGCAGTCCATGGGGTCGCAAAGAATCAGACATGACTTAAGTGACTGAAGAAAAACAACAGTGTTCATACCAGGGGTGAAAAAAAATTAGTCTTGATCTTAACGCATGAGGAGGAGAGAGGCAGTAAACTGACTCAGAAAGAGCATTCCAGGGAGAGGAAATTCCTTGTACAAAGACCTGACAGTAGGTTTTGAGGGGATCTCAAGGAATTGTATGTGCAAGTGGAGAGATGTGACAGGTGAAGCTGGAAAGGTGAGCAGGGGACAGACTGTATGGGTTTCCAGGCTGAGGAATGCCATTGCCACAATGCACACACAGAAGGATTTTCCTAAATTTCCTCATATTTTCCTATGAGTCTTTAGGACTTTGAGTGGGAGAGAATGCTTCTGGCCAGAACAAAGTCACCGAAGTTCAGAAGAGCCTCAGCGCTAGTCCTGAGCAGATGACAAGAACAAAGCCAGAAGGCTCAGTGATCACTGACTACTACAGGGGGTGAATAAACTGCCCAGGGGGCCCCATTCTAGGAGGGGAGAAAAAGAATTCAAACCACTTCATGGTCACCCAATGCTCAAAAAAGGAACCATGGATTAATGAAGCTTGAGGACCAATGAAACAGAATCTCTTAAAGGCAGAAACCAGCCCTCAGCAGCCACCCAGGGAAGATTTTAATTCAATGAAATTGGGGACAAAGGGTCCAAATCAGCTTTGTCCCCAGATTCTATATCTATAATTGGCTATATATCAGAACAGGGAGAAGCTAACTTTTTTTAAAATGTATTCACTTTGTTTTTCTGACAATTAAATGATGGATATTGATTGTAGAAGATTTGGAACGTTCCAAAAACACATCAAAGAATATAAAAATCACATGTAATTCCACCAGTAGATTTTCTTCTATTCTTTTCCTCATCATTATAGATAACATGTACAGTTTTCTCTAAAATGGGGATTATAACATCGACAGTTTCACTGGCTTCTTTTGCCATTTAACAGTATATCACAAATGTTTACGCTTGTCTTTAATTTAATAGTTGGGGGCTTCCCTCGTGGTCCAGTAGTTAAGAATCGGTCTGCCAAGGCAGGGGACACAGGTTCGACCCCTGATTCGGGAAGATCCCACATGCCGTGGAGCAACTAGAGCCCGTGGGCCACACCTTCTGAAACCGTGCCCTAGAGCCCGTGCTCGGCAACAAGTGAAGTCACCGCAACGCGAGGCCCGCGCACTGCAGCAAAGAGCAGCTCCCACTCGCTGCAACCAGAGAAAGCACACACTCTGCAACAAAGACCCACCACGATAAAAAATGAATAAAGAAAGCTTTTAAAAACCTTTATAGTTGCCCAGGTTCCATCACATGGACACTTTGATTTGTTCAATCCCCTATTGCTGGACATTTAGATTATTTGTAATTTTCATTATTATCCACGATCCCTGTGTCAGGAAGATCCCCTGGAGAATGAAATGGCAACCCACTCCAGGATTCTTGCCTGGAAAACTCCATGGACAGAGGAGCCTGGCAGAATGCAGTTCATGAGGTCTCAGAGAGTCAGACACGACTGAGCATATACACACTGCACCGTCCGTGACAACGCATGAACATTCTTCTGCAAATGGCTATCCCTTAGGACGAATTTCAGAAAGCAAGATCAGATCATGGGGTCCAAGGGTTAGGTCTAGGGCTTAAGATGAGGCTTTCAAAATCACCCTCCAGAAGACTCCGGCTTGCATGAAGCAGCTCGTCCAAGCCTGTGTTGTTTAATATGGCAGCCATTGGCCATGATCACTTACATTTAAACCAATTAAAATTAGACTTGGAGGCTGCAGCCCAAGTGATTGTGGTGATGAAAGTGATTGCATTCTGGAGACAGCTTGAAGCTGGAGACCATAGGGTATTCAGGTACAGTTGCAAGCTATTCTAAATGCTACAGAGAAAAAGGATGGAGTGTTGTGCATCACTAGTGAATCTCAAAAAATTCACTGGCCTCTCTACGAAAGTCAACTTGGGGCCAAGATCTGAGTAGGAGTTGATTTGGTTAAGATTTTTGCAAATTCCTTGTCCAGTGATCCTCAGCCTCCTGACAACCAGAAGAGGGAAGGGAAGTGAGTAAGGGCTGTTTCCTCCTGGGAAAAATGGAGAAACTTTGCCGCAAAGAGCTGGAAACAGCCCAAAGAGCCGCACTGGGTTACGTACGAATCTGCAACCCAAACAGCTTTGCTGTTATGGGCCTGTTTGTCATAGATCAGTTAGTGGGTAGATTGCTTTGGCTGAAAATGGAGATTTAGACAATGCCGGAGCAAATAATGGTGCCCGAAAGCTGCCAGGCACTAATCAGGACTCGGCAATGACTCTGCCGTGCGGATTGAAGAGCAAGCATTCGGAGTTATTACCCAAGGCTTGTCTGTGCAATTAGATGATTGCATAACCTTAATATGATCAATCTTGCCGGATGTGAATTGTGCAGCTGTAACCACAAAATAAGGTGGCATTTCTGTTTTCTTGTTGAACGCAAACATTATATATGCGCAAGTCATAATTTTATAACAGTTGCTTGTGGCAAGAAAGAGCTTTGTCAGTCAGAAGATGCAGTTGAAAAATGTGTGTGTGTGTGTGTGTGTGTGTGTGTGTGCAATACAAGTTCTTAAAGAGACAGTCTTAATGTCAGGCTTCGCCTCAGGAAACAAGGTTTTGTGGGGTTTGCTTCTTCCCTTTTTGCCTTGGTACACATCAATTTTGAGGGCAGGAAGTTGGGAAACTTGGACCCCTCTGGAGCCCTCCTGGGACAACACAGCTTGGCTGTCACACATGCACAGCTCGGAGAGTCCTAGGAATCAGTTTGATATTCATCAGCAATTGCACAGCACACCCCGTTCATCAAGCCTCATTGTTCGGTGGGGACGTGAGCTACGGCTTAGGCTCTTCTGATTCCGAGATCCTTGCAGAAATTTTAGCCCAGCCCCCGAGGCCTGGCTCGAGGGACTGCAGGGACACAGCCCTCAAATGCCCTCTCCACCTCACCGGCTCTGGGGGCCTGGAGGGAGCCGTGATGAGTGGGGAGACGAGTGTTGGGGATGAGGTATCGCCTCTATCTGCTGGTGCCAAGTCCAGGGGGCAGACAACTCGGAGAAAGGGGAAAGCCTGGAGGTTAGGAGTTGTTTTGTTATGGGGTCAGGGCTTACTCATGTGGAAGGAGAGAGGGATGGGAAGAAGGAGATGTGGTGGGAGGCAGGGCACAAAAAGATGCATTTAAGAATGAAGCGTTATGGTAGGATGTCAGGAAATAAAACACAGAGGCCAGATGCGTGAGTGCTTAAGAGTGTGTGTGTGCCTGTGTATGTGCATGTGCGTGTGTGTGTGTTAGAGAGATTGAGAGAGAGAGACCCAACTGCTTTTGGGGCTGTGATTTCATGGCTGGAACTAATGACAAAGCCAACGGTCAGGGGCTGAGTCCCCGGGAGGCAGACTCGGGTGGGGTGGGGACTAGCATGCAGGAGATTTTTAGTGAGGACTCTTGCTGCCAGTGCGGCCGGTGCCCGTGGAGAAGGGAAGGTGGCTGGAGTGGGCAGAGGGAGAAACTGGCTACAATGCACCCCAACAACACACTCTCAGTTGACCCTAGGGGGCCTCTGAAGCTAGGATTACTCTTCAGAGTTGTTTCGAGCTGGGGCAAAGGAACCACTCCTTTATCCCCATACTGAACAGTCACTGGATGTGGGCTGCCCCTGGCGGGGCAAGGGGGTGTGGGTGGGGGATGTGTGACCTTGAATGAGGCAACACTCCTCAGCCAGGTCAATCCTGAAGACAGCTTACAACTTACAGCCAATTATCAGCTGACAACTTCCCCAGCAGGGTTTGGGAGGACAGAAATCAGTCCATTGGTCCTGAGCAGGGAGTCTGGGCAGTGTGGCAGACTATCGCCAACACCAAGAATTTAGAAGTAGTAAGAGCTAAAAGTGGGTGGGAAGTCAGAGATAGCCCAGGAGGTAAGGGTTGATGATGGGTGAGCCACTGAGCTGGCTTCAAAGACAGTGGCAGAGTCAGCTTTGGTCCCTTGGTTTCAAGTTTCAGTTTCCCCCAGATGACCACCTATCTTAAACCTTTGCTAAATGGCCAGGCTGGGTGAAAGCAAAGTCTAGAAGGGCACGTGCCTGAACAGATGGGATCCCACCCAACCAGCATGATCGTCTGACAGCTCACATTCACAGAGCTCTGTACTATACAACGCACATGTACCCTCCCTACCAATCTTCAAGACAGACTTGGAAGTTAAAAATCTGAGACAGGTCTCAGACAGCCAGAGGCATCACTGGGCTCCTCCATCATCAATGTGTCCCCAACCTCCACCTCCAGCCCACGCCTCTCTCTTGAGTGCCAGACTCACCCATCCATTCCTCTGATGATCACGTCTGCTCAAATGTCCACAGGACACTCAAACTCACATATCCTAAACCACCCTCAAACCTGGGCATCCTCTCTGCTCTATGTTTTGTAAATGGCAGGGCATCTACCCATTTGGACAGGGCGAGACACAGCACCCTTGACCCCTGGCTCCTCCTCATCCCCACATCCTACAAGTCCTGTGGGGTGTACCTGCTTCACCAGTCTAGAATCCATCCACCTCCCTCCACATCCATCACCCCCCGCCCCTGCAACTTTAAACCCCACTTTATCACCAGGGAGCAATTCTAGTTAAGTCTTTCTTCAAGCTTTCTTGCTCACTCGAATAACTTCTCTCTGCCCATTCAGAGGATCTTTCTAAAACATAAATCTGATCACAACTCTCCTCTACTTAAAACCCCTTCCTTGACTGCCCCCTGTCTTCAGGATACAGTGTGCGTGCCTTCCCACAGCAAAAACTCTTCCTGTCTTCTTGCTGTTCCGCTGGTTCCTATATTGCTCTGAACCCTCATCTCTACATGTTTCTCTCTCTCTCCACCTACACAAACACACCTACACACACATTTGCACTCTACATTCATTCAGTCACACATTGGCTGTCGGCCACTTAGGAATGTGCCTAATCCAACTTGAGAGGTGCTATATGCGTAAATACACATATACCGGATTTTGAACACCTAGAATGACAAGAAAGGATGTAAAATACCTCACTGATAAGCTGGAACTGATCCCATGTTCAAATTATAAGATTTGGGTTCATTCCTATTAATTTGGGGTCAATTAATTTGTTTCATCTGTTTCTTTTTACTTTTTAAATGTGGCTGCAAGAAAAAATTTCATTATACATGTGGCTCTGATTCTGTATCCATTAGACAGCCCTGCTCTAGCCCCTTTGGGATAGGAAAACCTTCCTCCCATTCCACCAACACCTATGAGTTTTTTCAGCTTGGGGGTCAGAGTCAGGTCTTGTCTAAGAATTTTAACTGACCTTAAAAATAAACGATCATTTCAGAATTTTGGCCTCTGTCTTAGTGCAGTTAAGAGGCAGCCACCAACAGGGCCTCCATTTGGGCGGGGCGGTGGG
>SJYT01048568.1:373445-458443 GCA_006410635.1 Cephalophus harveyi | reverse complement strand
GGGGGCGGGGGGGCGGCGGTCCTGATAAGCCCTGGGTAGACTAAGAGCAGAAGAACCAAGAGAGGCTGTAGACATCTGCATTTAAATGTCAAGACTGTCCCCCTTGTGAGTCAGGCAAGCTGAGCAGAATGGGCTACAATGAGGGGAAAACTAGCTGGCTGTGGCTCTGAGAATGATGTGTTCGGGTAAATGAGTGTTCTGTGGGTGGGGATTCCAACTGCAATGGGGGAAAAGGGAATCAACCCCTACAGGTCATAGGAGTGGGATCACCTGTACATGGAGAGTCGCTGATACTGGGCTCCAGAGAAGAGTAAAGAGAACAGTCCTTTCTCCAAGAGAGAAGGAAGAACAGAGCTGAAGAAAGGGGGCAAGGCTCCAAAGCCCCTTCAGAATATCTCTTTCATGGTTATTCTTTCTGGGACTCCAAGAACAGTCATATCTTATGGAATTTTGAATATCTCCTCCTACATTGTCATTGCAATCAGGTACCATCCACACTGGAATCATGTCTGTCACATTCTAACCACCTTGCATGTTGGGGATGGGGAGGTGGAGGAGGGGAAAGGAAGCATGGTCTACCCATCATGATACCTCCAAGCAGCAGCCTCATGTCAAGGGGGCCAGACCTCCCAGAACTGTGGGATGAGCAGGGGTCCATGGTGGCACTGGGAACAACCAGGAAGAGCACTGGGCAGGGAGCTGGAAACTGAGGAGAGGTTCAAGAACAGCTGGTGGTCTAATGGCTAAGACTCCGGGCTCCCAATGCAGGGGGCCCGGGTTCAATTCCTAGTCAAGGCACTATATATCACATACCACAACTAAGAGTTCACAGGACACAACTAAGGATCCCGCATGGTGCCACCAAACAGTTCTAAAGATCCTGCATACAACAACAAAGATCAAAGAGCCCTTATTCCGCAACTGAGACCCAGCACAACCAGATAAATAAACAAAATACTTTTTAAAAAGAGCAGCTGGGAGACAAACACCTGTTTTCCCAATCCACCCTGGAGAAAGACGATCCTAAGAAGGGGACTTGCTCTTATCCCATCCTGCCACCCCTTCTTCCCAGTCTGTGCTTCCCTTCCTGGCCACTACCTCCCTCGCTGATCTTCAGAACCGAGTTCAGGTGTCACCTCCTCCAGGAAGTCTTCACAGATGCCCTCAACTGTGAAGTGTGGTTCCTCAGCATTCCCATAATACCATTCCTGACTTCATTGCCGCTATCTGTTTGTTTGACTCAATTCCTCAGCGGTGGGTACCCTGCAGGCAGGAAGCTGATGTGATTTATCTTTGTCATATTAATGCCTAGCTCTGACTCTAACACACAGTAGATACTCAGTGAATGCTTGCTGAATAAATGAAAAGTACTAAACAGATCTTGGGTACAAGAAGAATATTCTGCACTGGCCTGCTCTTTAAGCCCCATCTGAGGTTCAGCACACTCGCTACTGTCTCCAAACAACTTTCTATCTCGAACTCAACCATCTCCAGTTTCAAGAGATAACCCCTGTTGTCTCCAAAGCTCCAGGACCAGAAGGGATGATGGGAGTATATTTGAAGGCCCACTTATGAGAGAGTTTTTCCTAATTCTCCCATCATTTAAACAAACCAGGATCCTGATTGATAGAAGAGCCATCTTTACAAAGACTGGGAAAAATGGCTTTTAATATCAGTTTTTAAGAAAGAAAGTATGGCCCCTATAAACTGTTAAACTTCACTTTATTGACCATAAATCTGTATTTTGCTCAATGCAAAAGTTTTTCATCTTGTACAGAAAAATGCTGAAACAGCGGCAACTGCCGAAAACAAGAAGTTTTCTCTTACGGACAATTTATATGAAAAAGTTATTGAATTTCTGGTTAGGGAAGTCAGGCCAGGCATCTTACAGCTCCCCCAATCCAGGGCTGGACCAGCAAGTGCCAGATGTGACCCGTTGCTGATCAATGTCAAGAGAAAATTAACCAATTGTAAGTCTATTAAGTTGTGGGCACCGGGGATTTCAAAGCCAGGAGCAAAGAGGCGTTTCTCCCGGAGGACATTAAACAGGCTTTCTTTGCTGAAAGCGCAGCTAGCATTTCTGCCAAAGGAAGGGAGGGAAGAGCTGGTTTGGGGGAGCATCTACTAGTCACTAGGTGCTTTCACAATTACTATCTCCTTTAATTCTGGGAACAACCCCAAGACGTAGCTTTAATACGGTGCAGAGGGGAAGAGGAAAGATGGCTCTTAAGGGGACAAAGTGAAAGCAATTCCATCTACTCAATACTCAGTGAGAAATATGGCAAAATCTAGAGCAGAATTGTTTGCAACTTTGATTCAAGGCGCTGCCTAGGAGGCAGGTCAGAGCAAAGACTTGGATTCGAATCTCTGGTTCATGTATTCATTCAGTAAATATAGCAGACATATACTCTGTGCTCAGGGCTGTACTCAGAGCTGCCCTTGAAGAGCTCACGGTGGGGGGTGGGGGGAGACAGAGCAGAAACCCACCACTGGAGGACATGGGGGTGAGTGCTGATTCAGGAAGGTTTCCCAGAGCAGATGCTATCGATGCTCCTATAGGATGAACACAAGCATTTGAAGCAGACAAACCAGTGCTGAACTGGGACCACAAGTGCCGTGGGGCCAATTATGTGTATCTCTTCCCAATACCACTTCAGGCACCATCTTGGTAGCTTGAGACTGACCATGTTCACACTATGGAATTGGAAAAATGCTACAAATCAGGGTGGTTTTTTTTCCTAGAGACTGAGGAACTTATGCCCGAGTGGACTTGGGAGAGGAAAGATAGGGATGATGGAAGAGCCGGATGTGGAGGAGAGAGTTTCTGGCTTAAGAGAGCACGTGGGTGCTGGTATCATTTGCTATTGGATGAAGAGAGGAAGAGAAGCAGGTTTAGAGGGAGGTGACACTTCTCTGAGGTATCTGTGAGGTACCCAAGTGGATGTGCTCAATAGGCCATCAGATAGAGCATAAAAGTGCAGGAGAGAGGATGGAACTGAAAGCAGCTACCTGGGACAAGATCCCTGGGGACATTTGAGTGGTGAACTCCTGTATCCCACTTATAAATGCCCCTCCATGAAATGACAAGCAGAAGCCCAGGAACCTCTGCTCCCACCACCAGATACTCTCCTCCTCCCAGATGCCCGATGGAGACCTGAAGCCCCAAGGTCTTACTAAGAAATCTGAAGGAACCCAGAATCCCAGAGGCCACAACTATGGTATCTTCATTTCCTTGCATCCTCACACACATTTCTATTAATTTCTTTTCCCAAAATAAATAAACAAATAAAGGGGATTAACTCAGCGATTATCTTATGCGTAGCCAAAGCTATGGTTTTTCCAGTAGTCATGTATGAAGGTGAGTGAAGTTAAGTGACAGTTGCTCAGTTGTGTCTGACTCTTTGCGACCCCATGGACTATACAGTCCTTGGAATTCTGCAGGTCAGAATACTGGAGTGGGTAGCCTTTCCCTTCTCCAGGGGATCTTCCCAACCCAGGGATCGAACCCAGGTCTCCCTCATTGTAGGCGGATTCTTTACCAGCTGAGCCACAAGGGAAGCCAAGAGCTGGACCATAAAGAAGGCTGAGCACCAAAGAATTGATGCTTTTGAACTGTGGTGTTGAAGAAGACTCTTAAGAGTCCCTTGGACTACAAGAATATCAAACCAGTCCATCCCAAAGGAAATCAATCCTGAATATTCATTGGAAGGACTGATGCTAAAGCTGAGGCTCCAATACTCTGGCCACCTGATTCAAAGAACTGACTCATTAGAAAAGACCTTGATGCTGGGAAAGATAGCAGGAGGAGAAGGGGATGACAGAGGATGAGATGGTTGGATGGTATCACCGACTCAATGGACATGAGTTTGAATAAGCTCCAGGAGACAGTGAAGGACAGGGAAGCCTGGTGTGCTGCAGTCCATGGGGTCACAAAGAGCTGGACACGACTGAGCAACTGAAATGGCAACCCACTCCAGTGTTCTTGCCTGGAGAATCCCAGGGACAGGGGAGCCTGGTAGGCTACCGTCTATGGGGTCACACAGAGTCAGACACGACTGAAGCGACTTAGCAGCAACAGCAGCAGAGCAACTGAATAACAATCTTATGGGAATAACAACAATCTTATGTGGGGAACCATCCTGGGAACTTCCCTGTGTTAACCCAGTCAGTCCTTTTAACAGCAAGTAGTCTTATTTTATCCATTTTACAGGAGAGAAGTGTAAGTCTCAACAAAGTCACTTAGCTTCCCTAAGGCCACAAAGCAAATAAGATGCTCAAATATGTTTTGAAGGCACGACTTCTTCCTAGCGCCAAAGTCATAGCCGAGACATCGTGGCACCTGAATGTCTGTGACAAACTACTGCTAACGTGTGATGACATTGTCACTTTTCCACCATAAAATGTGCCTCATATTTTATATCCAGACATAATCGTCAACTGCCTTTCTTAGGATGGACTGTTCTTTATTTCAAAATCATGCCCTTCCTGAAAGAAGCTTGGCAGAGAATGGATACCTGTTTATGGATGGCTAAATCCCTTTGTTGTTCACTTGAAACTATCACAACATTGTCAATCAGGTATAATTCAATACAAAATGAAACAAATTTTAAACAAAACCATGCCCTTCCTATGGGCAAGGGATGTTAAATGATTTTTCAGAAAGATGGTTTGCCTTCTCTTTTCTCTATGTCTTTACTTGGCAAAATAAAAAGTTGTCAGCCTTGTGCTGTTAAAAAGAATAGCTCTCCAAACTATTCTTTTTAACATTTCCTAGTCTGTGAAATCCAAAATATTAGGAACAACTTTAAGACTCCATGCCAAAAACTTGATATTTTAAAAGGCAAGGGCAGAGGTAATTCAGCCCATCACTTTTGACTCCCTTTGAAGGTGTGTGGGAGCAGCAGGGACACATGGGGACCCTTGCTTTCTTCCCAGTGGCCACTTCATACCCATCATCCCAGGGCTCACAAGAATGAATAGGCAAACATCTTTACATGTACCACTGGCAGCTCTGGACCCCTAACTGAGCGAGAAGAAAGCTTATCTTACAAAGCTAGTTTTTAAATTCTATTTCCAGCTGCTGAAACAAGATAGAGAGAATTAAGAGATGAATAATAACGATGGAATCTAACAGTATACCACTTATATCTTCTCTTCCAAAGACAAGTGTTCTACCCAGAGCACAAGGGAGGGGAGGTTTTCTCTAAAATCTTTGAGATCAAGAAAGAGAACCATCTGGGGACTCCAGGTATGCAAGGCTGCTTTTCTACCTCCCCAGTCAACAGGCAGGCTTCCCCGGTGGCTCATCATGAAGAATCCGCCTGTGATGCAGTAGACGAAAGAGATGCAGGTTCGACCCCTGGGTTGGGAAGACCCCCTGGGGAAGGCACGGCAACCCACTCCAGTATTCGTGCCTCAAGAATCCCATGGACAGAGGAGCCTGGCAGACTACAGTCAAAGAGTCAGACAGCTGAAACGACTGAGTGCCCACACACGCAGCCAACAGGCATGAGCCCACAGCACCCTGGGATCTTCTTTCCTCTGCCTGGCTGTGGCTTTCTCTGCTCAGAGCATCTCCTCATACTCTCCCTCCCTGAAGAAAAGAAGAGTCTGCAGCTGTGGGAAAAAATATATGGAGCCCTGCTATGTGCCAAGTCTCGTGCTGGGCAATTTCAAGCAGGCTCTTTCATTTCATCTTGTGCAGCCACTACAGAAAACAGTATAGAGGGTCCTCAAAAACTGAAAACCAGAACTACCGCGTGATCCAGCAATCCCACTTCTGGATGTACATCTGAAGGAAATCTCAAAGAGATATCTGCATGGCCACCTGTATTTTATCAGCCAGAACCAGACAACAGCCTGTGTGTGTGCGCGCGCTCAGTGGTGTTGACTCTTTGAGACCCCACAGTCTGTAGCCCAACAGGCTCCTCTGTCCATGGGATTTTCCAGGCAAAAATACTGAGGTGGGTTGCCATTTCCTTCTTCAAGGGATCTTCCCAACCCAGGGATCAAACCCACATCTCTTGAGTCTTCTGCATTGGCAGGCAGGTTCCTTACCAGCTGAGCCACCAGGGAAGCTGACCACAGCCCACCTGATGGCAAAGAAAGCTGAGTCTAGGAGAGAAAGGAAACAGATTTGAAGAGGCACATGGCAGACTCTGGCAAGACCTCAGAGTTTCCCATCAACCCCTAACACTGAAATTCACCAGAAGCCCCCTCAACTTGGCACCTGCGTGGACTATTTTCCTCCCTCCCCTGCTCTCTTCTTTCAGGCCTCTGGTCCGTTTCCTCTGCGTTTTGACCCTTCCCTGTGTGCCACTGGTCTTCTCTTTAGGATAAAGGTGGGAGGGGAGGGAAGGGAGGTGGCATCACTGTCCTTAGAGGGCATGGCACCAACCGCATCCCCTCTGGCCCCTCCACCTGCCGCCCCCACGCCATCAGGCCAGGGGCTGGGCACACGGAGAAGCAGTCCGCAGCTTCCCTCACCCCAAGGTCCAGAGGGGCCTAGACTACGTCCGCAGATGGGCCCTGTCAGTGGAGACCCAGTCTCTGCCTCCACAAGAATGCTCATTTTCTCCTAAGAGGCCTGGGAGGTTGGCTGACGCCCTCTGCATGAGCCCTGCCAGCCCAGCGGGTGAGGGGAGGGTGGAGGGACTGGAATTTCACTTTCTCAGAAACAGCAGATTCAGCAGCTGTGGCTGCTACAGGAGACGCCAGTCCGCAGCGGCTGGGTTTCTCTGGGCCTTTATCGCCACACAGAGAGCGAGAGCTATCAGGTCCTGTTGGGCAGCCAAGGACTCACCTCGTCTGGCAGGGGTGACCTGATACCCCGGCCTCCAGGGTGGGCAGACGCCTCCTGCCCCCAACACTCATATCGCTAGGAATCTGCCCTGCCCTGCCCCTGTAGATGGTTCCCACCACCACAGACCCCCGTCCCGGCCATCCTGAAAAATCAAGTCCCTTTGAGAAACTGAGCCAAGTTTGGACCTGTAGGAAAGGCTGTCACAGGGCCCAAGGGGTTCTGGAGACTATGGCTTCCCTCCATCTTACCTGAGCTGTGAAAAGGGGGGAGGCTTTTCCTTTGACTCTGGGCTCCTTCCTCAAGGGCCGTGGCAGAGGGGCCTGGGGAGTTTGCACAGCTGCTGAAAAGGAACAGCTGAGCACACCGGAAAAGAACGGCTGTGCTGGGCCTTTAAAAACACCAGGCTCCGGTCAAAGCTGACCCAGAAGCTCTCGGATCCTCCCAGCTCTGGCTGGGACCCTGAGGCTGGATGAAAGGAGGAGGGAAACCAGAGAGATGGGCAGAAAGGAGCTGCTGCTGACCACGGCTGACCTCCTGCCCCCAGGAACTCCATCTCTACCTGCAGCTGGGCTTCTGGTTCCTTCTGGTGGGGCTCTATAGACAGTGCTTCTAGTGTATCCGGCTCACCTTTGCCCTGGCCCCTCTGCACACCCACAATCTGCCCTTCCACTCCACCCAGAGTCCCTTCCCCACAGCCTGAGACAGGACCCTTGCTCACCTGGGCTGAGACAGCCTCCTTCCTATACCCGCGGGCGAGGATCCACAGGATTTGTCTATTTGACCCACTCACCAAGTCCCAGGAAAGTCCTGGATGTTTTTCCTTCCTCTGATAAACTCTCCCAGAACACTTGATCTCTACACAGCCCCATGCTCGGCTCTGGAAGCAAGAACTGACCAGGGCTCCCTCTCTGCCCTTCACAAGCTCTAAAATTCCTAGAGAAAGGAGATCAGTGCAAAAATAATGACAGTGACAAAGTAGCATGCAACATTTTTTGAGGACCTAGACCCTGTAATATGACACAAAGATGAGGAACTTCCCTGGTGGTCCAGTGGTTCAGACTGATTACTCCCAGTGCAGGGGACACAGGTTCAATCCCTGGCCGGGGAACTATGACCCTGCATGCCACACAGTGCAGCCAAAAAAAAATCATAATCATGAAAAAAAACTAAAAAACAAAGATGACTGTGACTTCATCCCTAGGAGAGAAAAAGAAATAGCAACATAATCTCTCATTCAGTTACAAGTTCATCCCAGAAACTGTCCCTGCTTCAGATTCTTCAGGAGTCCAGCTGGTGGATGAATGAAGGACACATGTACCAACAGATGGGGAGGTTGTACCTATGATTGGGAGTCTGTAGCAGGTATCGTTGGTACATTACCCACGTCTATAAACATTGGAGGTTTCCTACTATGAAACTAGAGACGCTCTTCTGGAATACCTTCTCTGGCCCCTGAGGACTCCAGGCCCAGGTAGGGTGGACCAGACACAGCTCCTCCCACCCCAAGGTAGCCCTCCACAGTGATGAAGGAGACTGGTGACTAAATGCTCCAGCTTCCTCCCACACGGTGGTGGGGATGTGGGGCAGGGCAACTGGGGTGATGTCCCACGTGATCTTCCTGAGGTTCCGAGCAGGATGGTGCCTCAGCTGCCCAAAGCAACACCCTGCTCAGTAACACACCCTGTATAGACCTCCTTTCCTTCCCTAGCTCATGCTCAACTACTGGCCGGGACCCTTGGGCTCACCTCCCAAGGTAACCACTTGCCCCTGATACCTTCTTTCAAGTCCTGCTTTGGAAGAACCCCAGGCTAAAGTAACATTTGGAGACTTCCCCCACCCACCAGTGCCTGCTTGGTTCCCCAGGAGTCGTCCCCTTCCCAACTTGGCTACCTCCTCTCCCTCAAATACACCAAGATCACTGCCCTGACCTTGGTCCTGGCCATGGGTCCAGCCTGCAGCCTCCATCCCAACCCTTCCCTGTGCTTCTCCCAAATGCTGCTCAAAAGATGGCTTTGTTTCCTCCAAGATACATTCGAGGTGTCTCTTCCACAAAGTCATTGCAGTTGCTCCTGTCCTGAAGCCATAATGCATTGTGTATGTGTATGTGTGTGTGTGTGTGCGCGCACGCGCGCGCTCGTGTGTGTGCATGCGTGCGCTTATATATTCACAGATGCACACTCACTGCCTTTCCATCTCACCTTGCGGAGGGGAACTCAGCCTATGCCAACTGAGGAAAAGCATGAGGGGTGGGAGAATCCAAAAATGCTCAGAAACACGTTATTTCTTTATTTCTAAAAATCCTTTCTTCAGGAAAGAGAAGATAAATTCAGGAGAAGGTGAGAAGTGGCAAGAGCCAGCCAGGGCTCAGTTTCAGAGAGTTGGGAGGTGGTTTGTGAAGAGAGGGAGGCAGAGAGAAGAAGGGAAAAGGGGGCAGGGAGAAGAGGGAGGAGGGGAGGGGAGGTCAGGAACCCGCAGCCCGAGATGACTGACTCTTGAGCAGAAGATAAACAAGAGTCCCCCCTTTTCTTGGGAAGGCTTACGTTTCACCTCGTGAGAAGCAAGCCTTTCTTTGTTAGTTCTTCAGGTTTCCATAAAAAGATTCATCTTATTTGTGGATATTGGCAACTCTGTGGCCACAAAACGGGTCAGTTTTACATGAGGCCGCATCTTAAAATCTTTCAACGGAGGTTAGAAATCTCTATTTTAACCCAGAAACAGAGGCCCCCCACATAGACCCTTTCCTCAGCCCCCAAGGATAAGGTGGTGGTCATCCTGGGCCGACGTGTGGTCCGTGGTCCCAGGCCTGACAAGCCACCCTAATGGATGGACCATGGCCCTTGCTGGAGGGGCTAAATATAAAACTTTGCTGCGCTCCTCTTGTCCAAGTTAAAAGCTTTTCATGTCTGTGTTAATGTTTTTTTCTGTCTGCTGGCTCCAGTGACAGATGCGGCATCTTGTGCTGAGTAACTGGAGAGTGAGTGGCTGGCAGGGGCCAGGGAGGTAGGGCTCATTTATCTCGGAGAGTTTAAGCAGGATGACATGGCTGGGAACCGGAGGGGGTGAGGCTGTCCCCTGATTACTGATTCCAAGATTTCTCCTTGGAGAGGGAGAAGGAGTGAGAGAGGATGAAGGGAACAAAAAGCAAATCAATAAACAGGTTAGCGTCTGCGTTATTATTAACTCTCGGCCGTCAGCGCCCCATTGAAGCGATCGCTCCGGGCGGCCTCGGATTTAATGGTCAGTGCAATAGATTTACTGTAAATGTTATCAGAGGCAGGGCAGGGCCAGGGGGCATGGGGAGGCTTCATTGACACATCATTGGATTGCGCCCGGATGCAAGAAGCCATTTCTGAATGTGCATAAATAACCCAGAGCTTAGGTCCTGGGTGGCAGTTCCTCTGGCTGATTTCAATGCTGCCATCTGCCTTTTCCGGCATCTTTCACTTCTGGAATGTTCCAGCACCCGGGTTTTCTGCTAAATGTTTCCAAGGGCCTCCTGGTCTTGGCAAATCTGTAAAAGGCCAGGCAGGATCCAAGGCGAGTCAAAGAGCCAGGGACAACCCCAGGCTTAAGAAATGGGACCAAGGGTCTGAGGCAGCTCTGGGCAGGTGAGAGGCCTCTGAAGGGTCAGTGCTAAAAAATGTTCCCTGAGCTCAGGGTCGAGGGGCTGGGGATGCCTTCTTGATGTCCTCTTCTGATCACTCTCTAGTCCCTGCTTCCTCTGATCCTCCAACCTCCTGTACTTAGCAACAGCAAATGCTTCAGACTCCAAGCTTCGGGGGAGGATTTTGACCAAGTCCCGTCATCAGAATGTAAGTTGCTGTCTTCTCCTCTTGTCAGGGGCCATGCCAGAACAGGAATCCAGGCATAAGTAGAGTACAGACAGGAGCCAGAGAGCACAGTCAAGCAGCCTGCTGTTTTCCAGAGCAGGGATGTTGTGTACAGTTGTTCAGGCTGTACACTGGGCAAGTCTAGGGGTTGTCATTCATGTCACATCCCATGTAAATGGCCCTCTCTGGAGCTGAGCAGCATGCAGACTTCACAGGCACATGTAACAGTCCTAACAAAGAGGCAGCACCACCGTGGGCAGTGAAAGGTACCAGCCATCCGCACAAGTGAACACTGAGACTTTCCAGTAGATTTCAGCTGGAATCAGAGGAGACAGCCAGACATGGGTTGTCAAAATTGTTGAAAGGGTTTTAAAAGCCCCCCTAGGAACTTGGACCTTTGAGATATGTTACTGTTGACACTTGGATGAGAACAAGCCTAGGAGAAGTGGTCACCTTGGGGAATGCAGACTCTTTTAGCTCCACTGACTGTCTTCTTTCAAATCAAAATTGGAGACTCAAAGTCTAGCAAAAGATTTTTGTTCTACTGATGGGGACAGAGCTCAGATGCAAAAGCGTTCTACTCTCTGGGTATTGATATTATGCCTGGGGTCAGAAGCAGGACGCCTAGAATTTGAACTCTCAGAAGTAACACAAAGAGGGAGATGTCAAGGAGGCGTGAGGGATAGGCTCAGGACCCCCTCTCTCCTCCCCTCAGCCCTGGAACATGTAAGACCTGTCTTAGACTGGGTTCCCATAAATGGAGTCCCCAAGTCAAGGATACACCACGAGGTGGTTTATTAGGTGAACCAAGAAAGCACAAGTGATAAAGAAAAACCATGCCCCCCAAATGTCATTGAGCACATCTCTGGAACCTTCTATTCAAGTCTGGGCAGGTTCCTGGGGGACCAGGGAGAGCCCCAAACCTAGAAAAGGAGAGACAGAGGGCTTAAGGGACCAAGGAACTACCTGCAGACCTGGACTCTGGTCGGCCCAGGGACACAGAGCAAGACATAAATAGCATCCTCAATAGAATCAGACCTCAGCATCCACCAGGCCCGCCTGACCACCCACCCCCATTCCTCATTCATAGATAAACCAAGTGCCTCAAATATCCAGTGCTTTGTTCAGCTAGACAGACTACCATCGTCCATGAAAAGAGCCCAGTGACTGGGATCAGAGCTGTCACTGAGGATTTCCAAGGAGCTTCTGCCAAGGAAGATTCTTTGTCCAGGACTGTCCCATAGTGGCAGGTTTTGGGGGAGGCTGGGGGACACCTGCCATACCTAAATTGGGGCTAAAGGGTACCCTGAAAGTTGGTTTTTCTTTTATTCTGGGACACTCCTGGTGGCTGGTTGAGAGAACAAATCCCTGATTATGTATGCTGAGTTTTATCATTGGTCAAATTGTGCCATTTTCAATTGACAGTCACCTTGTGAGGTCCCCATCACAATCTAATACAGACACTGAGTGATTTGGGCAGGGCACAGCCCAGGGGCTTTGGTCAGTAGCATCCATGCAAATTCCCAGTTGCCCAACCAGCTGCCCCTCCACCTCCAGCCAGCATCTGATGCCCAGCCCCCATCACCCACCCACCACAAGCCTCCCGACACAGCCCTCTGTGTGTGTGCCTGGCAAGGCTGGACGAGCAGGCACAATCCAGGTACTTTCAGGGGGACACCCAGGGGTCTCCCAGGGTGACGGCAGTGGCTTTGCAACCCTGCCCTGAAGGAGATACACAGATCAGAGAGCAATGGGAGAGGCGAGGCCTCTGGGAGGTGAACAGGGGGCTGCTGGGCTGCTCCCCCACCCAAGAGACCCAGTGTGCACACGTGTGGAGACATACGCACAGCTCTACACACACGGGCACGTATACACACCGGAACCCCTCAGGCTCTTTCTCTCCGCTCACCTAGGTCCCCTTCCCTTCTTAGCTGAGCTGGGCTCCACTCCACCCACTGGGTTTTTTTAACCAAGAAAGCACAAGTGATAAAGAAAAACCATGCCCCCCAAATGTCATTGAGCACATCTCTGGAACCTTCTATTCAAGTCTGGGCAGGTTCCTGGGGGACCAGGGAGAGCCCCAAACCTAGAAAAGGAGAGACAGAGGGCTTAAGGGACCAAGGAACTACCTGCAGACCTGGACTCTGGTCGGCCCAGGGACACAGAGCAAGACATAAATAGCATCCTCAATAGAATCAGACCTCAGCATCCACCAGGCCCGCCTGACCACCCACCCCCATTCCTCATTCATAGATAAACCAAGTGCCTCAAATATCCAGTGCTTTGTTCAGCTAGACAGACTACCATCGTCCATGAAAAGAGCCCAGTGACTGGGATCAGAGCTGTCACTGAGGATTTCCAAGGAGCTTCTGCCAAGGAAGATTCTTTGTCCAGGACTGTCCCATAGTGGCAGGTTTTGGGGGAGGCTGGGGGACACCTGCCATACCTAAATTGGGGCTAAAGGGTACCCTGAAAGTTGGTTTTTCTTTTATTCTGGGACACTCCTGGTGGCTGGTTGAGAGAACAAATCCCTGATTATGTATGCTGAGTTTTATCATTGGTCAAATTGTGCCATTTTCAATTGACAGTCACCTTGTGAGGTCCCCATCACAATCTAATACAGACACTGAGTGATTTGGGCAGGGCACAGCCCAGGGGCTTTGGTCAGTAGCATCCATGCAAATTCCCAGTTGCCCAACCAGCTGCCCCTCCACCTCCAGCCAGCATCTGATGCCCAGCCCCCATCACCCACCCACCACAAGCCTCCCGACACAGCCCTCTGTGTGTGTGCCTGGCAAGGCTGGACGAGCAGGCACAATCCAGGTACTTTCAGGGGGACACCCAGGGGTCTCCCAGGGTGACGGCAGTGGCTTTGCAACCCTGCCCTGAAGGAGATACACAGATCAGAGAGCAATGGGAGAGGCGAGGCCTCTGGGAGGTGAACAGGGGGCTGCTGGGCTGCTCCCCCACCCAAGAGACCCAGTGTGCACACGTGTGGAGACATACGCACAGCTCTACACACACGGGCACGTATACACACCGGAACCCCTCAGGCTCTTTCTCTCCGCTCACCTAGGTCCCCTTCCCTTCTTAGCTGAGCTGGGCTCCACTCCACCCACTGGGTTTTTTTTCAGTTGGAGAAGGCAATGGCACCCCACTCCAGTACTCTTGCCTGGAAAATCCCATGGACGGAGGAGCCTGGTAGGCTGCAGTCCATGGGGTCGCTAAGAGTCGGATATGACTCTTCACTTTCACTTTTCACTTTCCTGCATTGGAGAAGGAAATGGCAACCCACTCCAGAGTTCTTGCCTGGAGAATCCCAGGGACGGGGGAGCCTGGTGGGCTGCTGTCTATGGGGTCGCACAGAGTCGGACACGACTGAAGTGCCTTAGCAGCAGCAGCAGCATAGTTGCTTTACAAGGTTGCGTTAGTTTCTGCTGTACAGCAAAGAGAATCAGCCACACGTATACATGTGGCCCCTCTTTTGGGATTTCCTTCCCATTTAGGTCACCGCTAATCATTAGATGGAGTCCCCCTGCGCTGTACGGTTGTTCTCATGAGTTACCTATTTTATGCCTATATCAATAGCACGTGAATGTCAGTCCCACACACTGGTTTTATCTCTGTCTGTACCCCCGAGCCTTCCCTGCCTTGGGCTCAGAGAACGCGCATTCTCAGGCCCCTCCCAGAGCAGGGACCCCAGCACCTGGCCTTGTCTGCCTGGGGAAGTGGCTGCGAAGAGTTGGAGGCGCGGAAAATGAGCCCGTTCTCACCCCCAGGTAGGTCTCGTGGTGTGTGTTTACATTTGCCTACATGGTGTGTGTGGCATACATATTATTGTGTAATGAGTATACATTATATATCAAAAGTGTGTGCCTACACATGTATCTGAAGTGTGTTTGTGTGGTTTGTGTGATGTGGGTGATGTGTGGAGTATTTGTTTCTGTGTGGGGTTGGGTCTGTGTGTGTGCGATGTGTGTGTTTGTGTGTTGTGTAAGGTATATGTGTCTGGTGTGTGTATTTGAGTGGGTTGGGTGGTCTGTGTGGCATGCATAAGTGCGTTTGGTCTGACACACAGAAGTATGTGCAACTACTTGCAACTTATAAAATCCCAAGGGGACTCCCCCTGCTGAGTGCAGACCTGGGGCCCCAGGGCACCCCTAAATTGTTCAGCGAGCCCTGGAGTGTCCAAGGCCATCACCATTGGCTGGAGCCACAAGGGGAGCCATTCCTCGAAGCAGAGGGAAATACACTCCAGGCGGTCGGCAGGTCGGGGTCCCTAAGAGGCGGGTACGAGGGTCCCACAGGGGACCTAGAAGAAGACAGCTCTCTGGAAGAAGGGCAAGCCCAAGGAGGCGCATGAGGCCCCCACTCAGAGACCCTCCTCCTGGCTTCTCCATGGCACAGAGCCATGCTTCATTCACCACCAGCGCATCCCCACCTGGCCCCGTGGCACAGAAAGTGGGCAGTGCCACCCAGGCTTGCAGTGGTATGAAGGTGAAGGAGGGAGAGCAGTGGGAACATGGGACCTTTTCATCATCCCCTTGGCCAGCCCCCGGGCCAGAGCATCCATTGGAGGGGGTGGCATCCGGAGGGAAGAGCATCCAGTGAGGGGGCCCCCTGCAGAGCTGGGAGGCACAGGGACCATCAGACACTTGGGTGAGAGGACATGAGACCCAGGTCTTGGCCGGCACGTGGAGACAGGCAGTGGCCTCCCGGGGGACAGTGAGCCAGACAGGAGTGCCAGAAGGGCTGGACAAGGTGACCTCCCACAGCTGGCAATGGACTCCTTATGGGCCCATAGCCCCACACCAGCCTCCCACCCCAAGTGGGGCGGCGGCTGAGCCCGACCATCCATGGGGGATGTAGCAAACAATTACTTTCCTTATTGAATATCTGATTAATTATTCAGGAGCCAAATCAATTATTCATATCTCATTTAAGCGAAAGGGGAAAAGCCACTGCCCCTTGACAGAAGCTTCTCAGCGCCTCCCGAGGCCCTGGGGACTGAGTCATCAGCAGGAGAAATTGTCACAGCAGGAATACAGCCCTGCCACGGCCCTCCTCCCACAAACACCATCACTTGTACGTCCACACAGCTGATCACACTTTCACACACACACACACACACACACACAAAGTGCCTACTAGACGCCAGCCTGGTGCACCTGGGAAAAATGGTGAGTAGAAGCAGTCACATAAATAAATCTGATGCTGTGATAAAAAGCAAAGAATATGCTATCATGCAGAAGAAGAAGCCAGTTCCTGGGTCCATCAGGGCAGGGCCCAGGTAAGAAGGACATTTGAGTTAAGTTGACAGAGGACAGGCAAGGAAGTGGGGAAGGGCATTCCAGGTGGAGGGAATGCAGGAGCGAAGCCTTGGAGTATGAAAGAATCATGGGATGCTCTGGGAACAGTCGGTGGTCCATGGTGGAGGACTGTGAGGATGGTGGACAGGTGGGGCAGAGACTGTGTGACCTGAGCGTCAGACTATCCTATGAGAAGCCACTGAAAGCGGGGGTGCCTAGAGGGGTGCAATTTGGAGGGTTGGGAGGAGGCAAGGGGGTTCCAGTCCAGACACTGGTTTATCAACTCCCCCACCTCAGTTCTGTCCAGGGGACCCCTAGGTGAGAGGTGCTTGTAGAGATCCTCTGGGCTGGAGTCAGGAACCATGAGGCTCTTGTAAGTGAGGTTTCCCAGTCAAAGCAGGATGGGGGGCAGCTCCAGAGAACCTTAGATTTTCAGGGCAGGGAGTGGGACCTGCAGATCGCTTTTTAAAAATACATACAAATGTATGTATCTGTTCTTTTTCAAATTCTTTTCCCATTTACATTATTATGGAATATTGAGCAGAGTTCCCTGAGCCCTACAGTAGGTCTTTGTTGGTTATCTATTTCATTTTTTATATATATTTTTATTTTGTATTGGAATATAGTCAATTAACAAGGTTGTGATGGTTTCAGGGGGACTGCAAAGGGACTCCGGAGAAGGCAATGGCACCCCACTCCAGTACTCTTGCCTGGAAAATCCCATGGACGGAGGAGCCTGGTAGGCTGCAGTCCATGGGGCCGCTGAGTCAGACATGACTGAGCGACTTCACTTTCACTTTTCACTTTCATGCATTGGAGAAGGAAATGGCAACCCACTCCAGTGTTCTTGCCTGGAGAATCCCAGGGATGGCGGAGCCCAGTGGGCTGCCATCTGTGGGGTCGCACAGAGTCAGACACGACTGAAGCGACTTAGCAGCAGCAGCAGCAGCAGCAAAGGGACTCAGCCATATATATACATGTATCCATTCTCCCCCAAACTCCCCTCCCATCCAGGCTGCCACATAACACTGAGCAGAGTTCACTGTACTGTACTGTGGGACCTTGTTGGTTATCCATTTTAAATATACCAGTGTATACATGTTGGTCCCAAACTCCATAACTATCTCTAACCATCATCCTTCCCCTCTGGAAGTTCTAAGTTCATTCTCTGAGTCTGTGATCCATTTGTTTTCTTTCTTTTTTTTTTTTTTAGCCTTGTGGCATGCAGGCTCTTAGTTCCCCGACTGGGGATCAAACCCGTATCCCCTGTATTGGGAGCACAGACTCTCAACTACTAGACTGCCAGGGAAGTCCTGATAGAGACCACTTTTAACAGATGGAGAAAGTGAGGCCGAGTTCAGGGAGCTGACTGGCCCTCAGGCACCCAGAGCCAGGCTCATGACAATCTCTAACCATCATCCTTCCCCTCTGGAAGTTCTAAGTTCATTCTCTGAGTCTGTGATCCATTTGTTTTCTTTCTTTTTTTTTTTTTTAGCCTTGTGGCATGCAGGCTCTTAGTTCCCCGACTGGGGATCAAACCCGTATCCCCTGTATTGGGAGCACAGACTCTCAACTACTAGACTGCCAGGGAAGTCCTGATAGAGACCACTTTTAACAGATGGAGAAAGTGAGGCCGAGTTCAGGGAGCTGACTGGCCCTCAGGCACCCAGAGCCAGGCTCATGACTCCTGCCTCCAGCTCTCAGGCCTAGCGGGGTAGGGGGGGGTGGGGGGTGCTCTGGCTGCCTTTCCCACCTGAATCCAGGCCCTCCAGAGGTGGGTTCGGCCCAGGTACCTCTGCAGAAGGTTCTGAGCCGAGGCCCAGTGATACCTGCCTCTCCGCTTTGTCCTCCTTGGCCTTTAGCATCTCTGTCTTCCTCTCCCTCTTTGTCTCTTGCTTGCTCGTGTGCTGTGTGTGTGTGTCTGTATCTTTCTCTCTGTCTTCCCCTCCAGCTCACTGCATCTTTGTCTCTCTCCCCACTTCTTCTATAATTCTCTATCTCTTTCTCCATCTACGACCCATCTTTGTCTGTCTTTGTCTCTCCTTGCCTCTTTCCTCTTCTCTTCTTCCCCCTCTCCCTCCTTTCTCTCTCCCTCACTTTCTTCTCTCTCCTTCTTTTTCTCCATCCCAAGGTCCATCCGTGGCTGGGACCCAGCCCCTTCCTTCTCCCAGCCCCTCAGCCTGACCAGACCCAGTGCCCCACACCCACTAATCAAATCTGCGACCTGATTCAATTACACCAGCAAAAACGCAGACGTGTAACCTTGTTAATATCACGTTTATTAGAGAGAGGGGAGGAGAAAATGAAGATAGACTTCGTGTTGCTGCTAATTAGAAAAATTGAGACTTTACATCTGCGTAGCACTGAGCAACATGTGGTGGGAACAGATGTGGGCTCATTACACAGCTGCACGGGGCTGGGGGGCGTGCAAAAAAATGTTCCCAAGACAGCCTCTTCCCTGAGCTGCGGCCCCCGCCCTGCAGCGACCCCAGGCCTGATGATACCCTGGGAAAACAAGAAGCCCGGGACCTGGAAGGGGAGGCAGTGCGGTCCAGCAGCTGAGAAACCAGCCCTGAATTTACACTCCAGCTGTGCTACATATCAGCTGTGTGACCTTGAGTTTGCCCTTAACCTCTCTGTGCCTTGATTTCCTATATCACACAGATACTATTGCTGCCAGCCTCGCAGAACTGTGGGCGGGCGAGTGAAATAAGGCAAGTCCAGTCCTGAACACAAAGTCTGCATAAGCTCAGACCTCACATGCTGGTTGCAACCCGAAGGGTCATTGTGCTGTCGGAGCTCAAGAGTCTGTGCAGCATCCATCCCCATTCCACACGCTTCCACCACCCCAACCTGACAAAGGCCAAACAGAGGGCTTCCCTGGTGGCTCAGTGGTAAAGAATCTGCCTGCCAATGTGGGAGACCCTGGACCAATCCCTGATCTGGGAAGATCCCACATGCAACAGAGCTACTAAGCCCGTGCACCACAGCTACTGAGCCTGTGCTCTGGAGCCCAGGAGCCGCAGCTGCTGAGCTCATGTGCTGCGGCTACTGAACCCACGCCCTAGAGCCCGTGCTCTGCAACAAGAGAAGCCACCACAAGAGAAGCCTGGTACCGCAACTAGAGAGTAGCCCCCGCTCACTGCAGCCAGAAAAAGCCTACACAGCAACAAAGACCAAGGTCTCAGCCTACCAGCCCTGGATCTGAAATGGCCCCTCTTCAGAGCTCTGTGAGCTCAGATCCTGGACTTCACTTGTAAGGGAACCATGGAGGAAGAGGAGGATGTCATGAAATCCCACTTCTGGGGGCCAGTAGGGGGAGGGGAAGTAGGCCAGAGAGTTTGGGGGCAAGATTATCTGATTTAGCAAAACAGATTAAAAAAAAAAAAAAAACACAGAACACCCAGTTACATGTGGGTATCAGATAAATAACAAGTCATTGTCAAGCATAAATATGTCCCATGCAACACTTGGGATATACTTATGCTAAACAATGATTCATTGTTTTATCAGAAATCAGTTCTAACCTGGCATCCTTTTTTGATTGACTGATTGATGTAGACCATTTTTTTAAGTCATTATTGAATTTGTTATAATATTACTTCTGTTTTATATTTTGGCCATGAGGCATGTGGGATCATAGCTCCCCAACCAGGGATCAAACCCACCCTCCCTACATTGGAATGGGAAGACTTAACCACTGGACCATCAGGGAAGTCCCAGCATCCTTTATCATATCCAGCAACACTAGGTGGAGAGTCAGGACAAGCTGGATCTGCAAGAGTATCCAGGGCTCCCGGGAGCCCACTAGACATGGGAAACAAGCCTGGATGGAGGCTTGTTGTGGATGGAGGAGGGGTGTGGTCGGGAGGTGAAAGGACCAGGAACCTTCCCCTCTCTGAGCCCAGCCCCCACCTCCAATGTCTCTGTCTGAGCAGAAAGGGGCTCAGGTTCCAGCTCACAGCATCTCCAGATCTCTTCCTGGTGATAGGCCCCAGGAGCAGGAGAAGCCTGCCTTCCACCTGCAAGGCAACCTATGGTTGGAGCCACAGTGGATGAAGCATGAAAGCTCATGAAATGCTGCCTCCTCACTCTCTCTGCCTCTCACTGCTTTTCTGCCAACCCCTCTGACCCTTGGTCCCTTGAGAGGGCACTCCTGTAGGCAGCTAGGAGCTCAAGCCCCACAGGAGCCATGACGTGGCTCCCCATCCTGTATCTGCAGGGCTGCATGAAAGGGACTCACAAAAGCAGAGGACAATCCCTTCTGTGCATCATGAAAACATCAGTGCCAAGGAGACTGAGGGCACAACGGAGGCTGGGCCTCCTTTCTCCCCAGACGGGGCCTTTCAGGCCTCCTGGGTCCTGGCCCACTTGTGGGGTCAAAGCCAAAAGAAACCAGGAGAGATGGGGGAGGTGGAGCAGGGCCAAGGAAGCGTGGGTGAACCCAGATGACTGTGTCAGGCATGAGTGGAGAGGCCCAAGCTGAGCTTACATGGCTGTATCTGTAAGGGAGGGGAGGGGTACAGCCTGAGCTAGAGTCTCCATGTAGGGGCCAACCACAGCCAACCCAGGCTGCTCTCACAACTCCGAAAGGAAGAGCCTGGGACCTTCCCAGAGGGGAGCCCTGCCCTGGGCCTAGGAGAGGCTGCAGAGGTTTATTTAACGTATGTTGTACCCAGAGTCTAGCACAAGGCTTCATTTAGCAAATGCTTACTATGTGCTAAGGGCTATTCTAAGCACTGGACAAATATCCACGAGTTCATTTTCCTAACAGTTGTCCTTCCCACCCCCACCCACTGTCCGCATCTAATCTCCAGCGTTCCCTGAGATGCTTGATGTGCCAGGAGCTCCCTTGCCCTCCAGGCAGGAGCTGGTTTCCCGCAATGGAAAGCGCCGCACAGGACTAGGGCCCATAGGGATTCTAGCCGTGGCTGCGTTCCTCTCCAGCCTCGGATCTAGGTGGGGGCTGGAGGAGGGGTTCCAAGACTCTGACCCTCACAGGCCTCAGAAAACACCATTCCTCCCCTTACCCCTTCACCCTAGTGAAGGAGGCGAGGAAATGGCCTTCTGCTCTTGCTAGCCTGTATGACCTCACTGTCCTCTACTGTAGGGCTGGGAGTCCAGCTGTCAGGTTCAGACCTTATCTGATCATAGAATAAATGAGCCCTCATTTCTTGCAGCTGGAAAGGCTTGAGGTTGTGATTCCACTGCCTCGTGAGGCTAGGACAAGGCAGGCCGAGGCCCCAGGCCTCAGATTCGGGCTTATAAGACCCATAACCAACTCCAAGCCTGTTCACTAACACAGCCCTGGGAGAACCCCTGGCCAAGCTGTATGGTGAGCTTCGATCATCGTTCTAGACCAGTGGTTCTCAGTCAGGGTAGTGTTGCCTCCTAGGAGACACTTGACAAGGCCTGGAGATATTTTTGATGATCAGGGTCTCTGGCAGCCATGGGTAGAAGCCAGCAATGCTGTTAAACATTCTACAGTGCCCAGGACAGTCCTCCATGACAAAGAATTATCCAGCCCCAAACGCCAATGGCACCAAGGCTGAGAAACCCAGGTTCCCCCACTCGGAGGACCACAGAATCTCAAGACTGTCTGGGGATGTTGATCCCATTACAGATAAAGATTCTGAGAACCCAAGAAGACCTGAAAGTCACGGCTGAGTTAGAAGTACCCAGTATTCAAGTCCAGTTTTACTGCTCGAGTAAATATTAGAGTAGACACTAGCCAGTACCCAAGTCCAGCCTTTTACCTCTAGAGCTTAATACGGCACCTGGCACCTGGACTCAGCCTCTCGCTGGTCCAAGAGGGGCTCCCAGCTTAACCTCAGCTGCCTCCCTAGACCAGGATGAGGTGAGATCAGGATGGTGGGTCCTAGGGATCTCCTTTCCCTGGAAGATGAGTCCACAGAGCTTTCCTTTGGTGAGTTCTCTCCTTCCTATGGCAGCTCTTGTCAAGAACGCACACTCATGCACACACACAGACACCTTCAGGCACGTGCACACAACCCACAGCCTGAGCTGTGGCTACATTGTCAATGGCCAGCAGCTCACCCACACCCTGTACTGGTATCAAAGGGATCTCCTTGGAAAGCCCTGCTCTTATTCTGCAGCCAGGAAGCCTTGTCAAGGGCAAACGGTGATCCCCTGAGGGTAGACGTGATTTTGGAAACAACTCACAGGCAGTAGTATTGGGTTGACCAAAAAGTTCATTCAGGTTTTTCCATAAGATGGAACACCTGAATGAAACGTTTGGCCAACCCAGTATTTATTGTGATGAGCTCAGACTGCAATAGGCCCTCTTAGGAGGGGTCCAAGAAGGGACTACAGATGGAGGTAAAGCTTTTGTGGAGTGCTTTTGGACATGACTTCTGGGGAGCCAGAACTGACCCCAGCTGGGACCACAGGCACACAGTCCCCATGCTGGGAAGAGGGCTGGAGAACCAGGAGCAGGATGAAGACTTGGTTGAGGAGAATCAGTCCCCAGATGGCCAGGGGCAGAGTAAGCCCAGGCCCAACCTCAGCCTCAGCCTCAGCCTCAAAACCACACACTCATGGGAAAGGAGAAGTCAGACCCCGGGGTCAGTCTATGGCCAAGAGTAAGGCCAGAATATGAAGGATGGGTGAAGCTTTGAGGACCATCCCACATGCATTCTCCTTTACTGGGATAACACCAGTATCTCTTTTCAAGGAAGTGTGATCAGCTTCCACCGTGATAACTGGAATCAAAGCCTCCTCACAAATGAGGAGTCTTTAATGAGCGGACGGTTGTCAAAGTACAGACGGTATAAGGAAACAAACAGAGGCTGATGACACGGGAGACGCTGTTCCCCTGCTTGGACAGCTGGCACTATGGAGAGAGACTGTCCAGCAGGAGATAAAGTCCGACAGGGACAGTGACTGCCAGAGCCAGTGCAACCCAGAGAGGGAAGGGGGTGTGGAAGAGAGACCCCGGCCTCAGCCTTCCTCCACCCTCTCATCTCCTCCATTGGCCCCCATTGGCCAAGTCCAGAGGGATGCTTACATGCAAATCTGGAGGCTCAGAGAAGGATAAAGATAGGAACAGGGGAAGAAGGAGGGCAAATGGAAGACAACCTGTCCGCTTTGACCAAGACATGGGCGCTAACTTAAGACGGTACTCTCCCAGGACTTTAAATCCAACCGAAAAGACAGAAAAACAAGGAAAAGATAACCACTCATTCCCTGTACTACAATCACACCCAAACCACACAGAGGGGCCAGAGTGAAGCCCTCATCCCGTCCCACCCACGCTCCACCATCAGGACCGGGCAGAGCTTACCAGTGAGCCAAGGCTGTATTTGAGCAGCTCCTGCGGATGGCTTTATAACAGGGTCACCTGGACACCTTAAATCACACTAATAAGGCCACAAGAACTCCCGTGTTGGGTGTTGGCAGGAGACCACACCATTGCAACGGCCAGAGGGGAGACCTTTTCCTTACTTTTCCCCAGAAACGACTCGATAAATGCTTTTAGCATCTTTTTGAAATAAAAGAGGAATGAAATGCAAGGGGCATATTAGCATCGCTCCCGTTTTCAATTAGTCCAAATGATTGTGTTAAAAGCTATTAATAAACCACCAGAGCAGAGGCCACTGGTGCAGGGGGTCATCAGGGAGCAATCGGCAGCCCACAGTGGAGTCTCCCACCGCCGCTGAGGACCCCGCTCTCACCTCCCCTTGCCTCCAAAGACACAGGGACCCACATTCCCGTGATGCAGAGAAGGGTAGGGTGAGGAACTAGAAACATCTGCTAAGATTTGAGGAAAGGAAAGGCTCCCTACACCCACCATGCTGCTCAAACCTGGGAAGAAACAAGAGCCTGGCTGGCAATCAAACAAATAATTGGCCACTTATTACCCATCCGTGTGGGCTTCCCAGGTGGCTCAGTGGTGAAGAATCTGCCTGCCAATGCAGGAGACGCAGGTTTGATCCTTCAGTTGGGAAGATCCCTGGAGGAGGAAATAGCTCCACACTCCAGGATTCTTGCCTGGAAAATCCCATGGACAGAGGAGTCTGGCGGGCTAGAGTCCGTGGGGCCAGAAAGAGTCAAACACATCTGAGCCACTGAGCACCCGTGCACACATCAGTTCCCTTAAGGAAAAATGGGCTTACGGGCCAAACCCAGTCATCCTGGTGGTCCCACCCAGTCTGCCAGAGGTGCCCCAGATTACACACGATTGTCTGCAGCTCAAGAGTCCCCGTAGCACTCTCCTGTGCTAACTCCAGGCCAGCAGTGGTGGCTGCCTTTGCGCGCTGTACTGACTAAGGCATCCTGGGAAAGGTGGCTTAATTGGTTAGGGACGTCTGCCAGGGCACCGATGTGGAGGCTGGAGGCATGCTAGTCATGTACCCACCATTCCTGTTGGAAGAGTGACTGTCCTCTTTGGTCAACTCACCAGCTGGGGGTGAATTTCTTTCCAACCATGCGCAAGTGAGCCAAACCCCTCTGACCTGCCTCCTCTCACCCAATGCCTTGATTCCGTGTAGGCAGAGCCCACGAGACAGGGATTCTGGATCAACGTTGTCTGTTTGCAGGTCTGTCTCTCCTGACTCATGACACCGACCAGTATCCAGTGCAAAAAGGCCAGTACATGCCTTGATTGGACCCCAGAAGCTGGGTGTATGCTGACCCTCAGCCCTATTATCTCACAGCCTGGATTTCATATCCCAGACTTTCACAGCCAGCCAGTAGAGCTCCCAATAAAGAAGAAATGCCAAGGGTTTTCAAAAGATTTTAAAAAATGGTTCCAGGATCTCCCTTACCAGGACAATAAGGGCATTTCACACACTAAGAAGGAGGAAGTAGCCCCTTCATCTTGCACTCAGACCCCCAGTTCCTACATCCCTTTCTCCATCCTTCTCTCAATCCTCAGACAGATTCCAAAGCTGAAAGAAGGGCTGTCCATGGACCAAGGCTTGGGGACCATGACTGAAGCAGACAGCCAAGCAGTGCAGCCCGCACATGGACCCAGCCCTGGACAGACCGGACCCCAGCCCTGGCTTCCAATAACTCCCACCCCCACCCGTGACTGATGCTCGGCAGACACCTCAAGCCCCCTCCTTCTCCGATGGAGGTTTTTTCTGTTAGGTTTTGCTAAAGCAACCTGCAAATTAATTTAATATCCTCCTTTGGTTGGGAGCTATGAAACGGGGCCCGAGGCTGATGATGCATGAACCATCGGTGGCAAGTATTTAATCTCTGGACAATGGATAGAGATGTTAGTGCACGCCACACTAAATTCTATTTACGCTGCCTATTAAGGGCAGTCAAGCTGAAGGGAATCGGTGCGCATTACAGGCCCTAATGGGAGAGGAAGCTCCACAACAGTACATTAAAGGCGGAAAATGAATTAGGAGGGGACTGCAGAGGAGAAAGCCGACAGGCCGAGGGGCTGTCTGCAGATAACTCTTCTTGTCAGCCCAGCACACACGCCCAGCCCTGCTGCTAAGATGTGCCAAGAAGAGAAGCCCCAGCGGTCCCCCTCAAAGATAGTAACTGTGGGTACCACCCACCCAGAGCCTCGGGTGCATGGGAGCCACGGTCCTGCGGGGGAAGAAAGAAAAGGGACTGGAAACATCTCAGGCCACCAACACAGACTCCTGTCCATTCCAGGTGGGTCCACCTGGAGGCCTGGGGCATCCACCATCCCTCCAGTTTCGCTGATAACTTCCGGTCCCTCAGCAGGCAAGAGGAAGCAGGCAATGGTGTGGAGAGTGAGACTGTGGGCTGCTGTGCTTTTGCTATGGTATGATTCGGCAAACCTTGGAAACAGTGGTTGTGGTGTCAGGGACTTTGGGTGAGTCACGTGACCTCTTCGAGCTCCAGCCTTTCTCACCTTCTGGAGTGAAGTGAGGGCTTGAGTCTCCCGGGGCTCACACAGCGTCTTGGCCCTCCCCTTCTCTGTCCGTCTACCTCCCCTAGAGTGTCTTGTTTCCCCAGAACCCAGCATATAGCTGTGCATGGAGAGGGCACCAGCCAATGCCTGCTCACTAAAGAAAGAGTTTGCCCAAGGTCACCCAGCAGGGGAGCGCCTCAGCCAGGATTAGCACCAGATCTGTCTGACTCCTATCACACCTTCCTTCTCAACACCCCTCCTGTAAACAGGTGACTCCTGGGGTTCTTGGGAGAAATCAGAGCTGGCATCCTCTCCCCAAAGCCAGAAAGCAGAGCAGGGTCTGCAGAGGGTCCCAGCCTCCTGCTTCCTGCAAGGTAAACAGTGTGGAATGTGATTTCTCAAAGAGAGGATGCCGGCACAAGGATAACATTTCTGGGCTATCTAGTTAGGGAGGGGAGCCAGGGCAAGATGGTCCCAGCTTCACCTAACAGGAGAGAGTATTAGGACCCACCATCGTGGGAGGATGTCCACAACCAGCCAATACCCTGGGCATCTGCAAGATTTCCAGAAAGGCACTAGGGGAGGAGGTGCTGGGGAGCTGGGTAATGACAGTCTCAGGGGACTGCCCATACTAGCAGGAATGGATGGACAAGCCTCCACCTTCAGAACAAGCCGCCAGCTCCGGATTACATCCGCCATCCTCAGGATCAGGCCTGTCACATCTCTCACTTCCACTCCTTGTACTCTATGCCCCAGTAACACTGAGCTGCTCAGGACTTCCAGAATGCACTCCTGCATTTCACACTATGCTTCTTCACACGTTGTTTCCTCTGTTTGAAATATCCTTCCCTGCATCTGCGGTCCACTGAGGCTCAAACTTCCCCTGCAAGAAGACCCCCCTGAACCCCAGAGACTGAGTTGGGAGCCCACCATTTATGCTGCCACAGTGTCCTATGCTACTTTCATTGCAGGGTTTGATCCCCGGGTTGGGAAGATTCCCCTGGAGGAGGACATGGCAACCCATTCCAGCATTCTCGCCTGGAAAATCTCACAGATAGAGTAGCCTGGTGGGCTACAGTCCACGGGATCACAAAGAGTCAGACACGACTGAGCATTGGCCCACACAAGCACACACAAGTCAGAGTTCAGGGTGGAGAGCAGAAATAAGGCACTCTACTCTGGGAAAATTGGCAGGACAGGTCTTTAGATAGGTAAATATTCTCAGGAGCTGATTTTATGAGCCCAATTCTTGTATCTCCTTAGATCTAGAAAAACACAAAAACCCTTCATGGTGACAATTGTTTCTCATGACTAGCAGAAGCTTCATGAGATCAGTAGAAACTTTCTACAAAAAATATATTCTTGATTGCATGTATTCCCCGTTTACCAGAATCGCATATATACTGCTCTTCCTCCCTAACTCTTTGGAACAGTTGCCTCAGAGCTATCCGAAGTGTTGTCTTCCAGGCTGTGGTCCTCATATCGCCCCAAATAAAATTTAACTCACAACTCTCACATTGTACTTTTGTTTTTTCAGTCAATACTACCCAACCATGCTTCCTTCCCTCTCTCTTCCAAAAAGGTTAGAACTGGATCATGGCCTGACAGCCCTCCCAACCCTCTCCCTCATAAGTGTTCTCACCATTAAACCTCTCCTACCTTTAATCCAATCAGAGTGCCTACTTCTAAGAGAACCAAACTAACACGCTTGAGAAAACTGGATCCTAAGCCAGCAGTAGAAAGGACTGAGAATCAACCTGATTCACCTTTCACCACAGTCAAGATACGGAAGCAACCTAAATGTTCAATTGATGGATGGATTTTTTAATGTGATCTATTACATAAAGTAGAATATTATTCAACCTTAAAAAGAGAAGACCAACCTACCATATGCAGCAACGTGAATGAACCTTGACAACAGTATGTTAAGTGAAGTAAGCTAGCCACAGGACAAATATTGCCTGATTCCATTTATATGCAGTATAAAAAAATAGTCTAATTCATTGAAGCAAAGAATAGAACTGTGGTTGCCAAAGGCTGGGGAAGAGGGAAATGAGGGCTTGCTGACAAATGGGTATAAAATTCCAGTTATGCCAGATGAGTAAGTTCTAAAGATCTGCTGTCCAACATTGGGCCTGCAGATAACCATACTGTAGTGTCCACTCCAAATCTGTTACAAGGGTTGATCTCATGTTAAATGTTCTCACTGCAATAAAAAATTAATATTTTAAATTTTTTTAGGGTGCCTGGAACCTAGTAGTGGTTATATGTTTGTTGAACAAATATAAATAAAATTGGTTTAAAAATATCTTTAAGAAGCAGTGAGATCCCTAAAGCTTCTTCTCTACTCTTTGACAGAGAAGCAATTGCCCCTGTCCTGTCTCAGCAGATGAATGGAGAATTTTTCTCCAGAGAGTATTAGACAAAAAAGGTCTCTAAAATAAGGACACCAGAGGACTTCTCAGGCAGTCCAGTGGTTAATTAAGACTCCACACTTTCACCCCAGGGGTTGATTCCTGGTTGGAGAACTAAGGTCCCACATGCCATGCTGTGTGGCCAAAAATAAAATAAAATGATAGCAGACACTGTTGAGAGCAGGGTTCCTTACTACAAGTAGGGAAAACAAGTGAACTTCTAACATTAGGTGTTTAGACCTCCCCTTACTGTTCTCCCATTTGACTCTCAGAATGTTGACAGCCAAAACTCTACCTCCAGGTGGGAGACTGAAACAATCTTTCTAGGAGTCTACTCATCCCAGCAACACAGACCTAAAAATGACGTTCTCTGCAGTTGCTCTACCAAATAAGCCAATGCAGAAGCTCAGAGATGACAAGTCTTACTCACACACTCAAGGTGTCCAATCAGCTGGCTAGGGCCTCCTTCTTTAATAAGAATAAGCAACTAAGGATCAACAGACATCTGAGAAAGGGTCCTAATATAGAAGATGGAGATAAAGACAAATAAATGCAAAATGAGAAGCAACTGGGAAAAAAACAGAAACAATTCTATTCCCAAAAAACAGCTTGTTAGTTGTTGTTTAGTTGCTCAGTCGTGTCCAACTCTTTGCAACCCCATGGACTACAGCATGCCAGGCTTACCTGTCCTTCACTATCTCCCAGAGTTTGCTCAAACTCATGTCCATTGAGTCAGCGATGCTATCCTTCCATCTCTCATCCTCTGCCACCCCCTTCTCCTTTTGCCCTCAGTCTTTACCAGCATTAGGGTCTTTTCCAATGAGTCGACTCCTTGCATTAGGTGGCCAAAGTATTGGAGCTTCAGCATCAGTCCTTCTAAGAACATTCAGGGTTAGTTTCCTTTAGGATTGACTGGTTTGATCTCCTTGCAGTCCAAGGGATTCTCAAAAGTCTTCTCCAACACCACAATTCAAAAGCATCAATTCCTACTTATAAGATGTTATAAGTTTTATCCTATTTATAAGAAGTGTCCGGAACAGAAAATATAGACAGACAGAAAGCAGGTTAGTGATTGCCTAGGCTACAGTAGGAATGAGGAGTTGAGAAGTCATAACTAAAAAGTACAGAGTTCCTCTAGAGAGTGAGGAGAATGTTCTAAAATTGATTGTGGGGATGATGGCACAACTCTGTGGCATACTAAAAACCTTTAAACTGTATACTGATACAGGTGAATTGTCTGTTGTCTGAATTATATCTCAATAAAGCTGTTACCAAAAAAATTACATATATATATACATATACATATATGCTATCTTATATATATTTCAGAGAGAGGAGAAAAAAGACATTCTTCATCAAACAAATGTAGAATGATATAAAAAGAACATTCTGAACACATACAAAAGGGTGTTAGAAGTTTAAAATGCAGCAGTTTAAATAAAAGACTCAGAGAAGAGTTTGAATATAAGGAGGATACTCCTCAGAAAATAGAGCAAAAGGGCAAAGCAAAAAAACAAGAGAGAAAAGATGAGAAAATTAAAGAATCAGCCAAAGATGTCCAGACTCCAAGTGATGAGCATTCTGGAAAAGGAAGGCAGAAACAATAGAGAAAGAAAGTTACTAAAATTATTCAAGAGAATTTCTGAGCTCTGAAGAATACAAGTTTCCACTGAAAACATTTATAGAAAGGATGAAAATAGTCACACACAAGGCATATTATAATGAAATGTTAAGAAAATATAAGAACCCTGGATACAAAGAGATGATCCAACCAGCTTCTAGAGGGAAAAAACAAATAGATCCAAGAAAGGATCAGAACTCAGAAATGCTTCAGATGTCTCAACAGCTAGAAGACAATAGAACAGAAGTATTAGTTATCTATTACACATAACACATTAACCCAAAACTTAGAAGCTTGAAACAATGAATATCTATACCTCACACAGTTTCTGGAATCAGGAATTCAGGAGTGGGTTAGGGGGGTGGTTCTGGCTCAAGGTCTTTCATAAGGTGATGGCCACAGTGTTGACCAGAGTCATAATCATCTGAAGACTTGACTGGGGCTGGTGGGTCCACGTCTAAGACGCCTCGCTCACATTGATCCTTGGCAGGAGGTCTGTTTCTCACCATGTAAACCTCTTCAAAAGGCTGCTTGAATGTCTTCATAATATAGCAGCTGGCTTCTCTCAGAAAGCATGATCTTAGGACCAGAAGCCACATGTGTTTCATGACTGTCATTTCTATACTATCCCACTGGTTATGAATGTCATCCTTATTAAATGTGGGAAGGGACTATGGGGGACATGGTTACCAAGAAACGAGAACGATCTTACCTGTTTTGGAAGCTAGTTATGGAAGACTTGCTTCAAAACTATCAAGGAAAATGAATTCTAAGCAAAAAATTTACTCCCAGGCAAATATTCATCAAATATGAGAATAAAATAAGACTATTTTTCAGACATGAGAAGCTTTTGGTTTCTGACCTTTCATGTATCTCTTTTTAAGACACAGCTAGAGAAGGAGCTCTCCAAAAATACCAAGGAGCTCTCTCTCTTGGTATATATAAGCCAAGAAAGAGGAAGACGAGATTCAGAAAATGAGGAATCCAACCAAGGAGTGAGCAACAAGGACTCCTCAGTAGGATGAGGAAGAGAGGGCTCGAGATGACAGCTGTGTGTCAAGAAGGCATCCAGGCCAGATGAGATCAAGTTAGAGCCACTGGGAAAGACATCTTTCAAAAAGAGAAATAGAATATTTGATATGTTTGAGTGTCTTGATAGGTGATTTAGGTAATTAGCAAGGAGTTGGGATTGAACCAATGATGAATATATAGCAAATCAAACTGCAAAAAAAAAAAAAAAAAAAAATCAAGGCAAATGGTAACTCTTGGAAAATTAGAAGTTTTGTGGAGAAAGAGAAGTAATAATAGTTTACTATCTGCCTCAGTCATGAGGAGTGCTTACATAGCCACAGTAATATAAAGAGTAAACATCAATCTTAACACAACTAAGATATATCTGTGCTGGGGGGTAGGAGCAGGTGACAAGTATGTACAAGTGTGGAAGGAACAGGTAGAAGAAAGTTAAATCCTCACTTTCCATGATGAGAAATCAAGACAAAATACCTGCACCTGAAAAAGCAAGAAGCACTGATGCGAACATGTTGTGCAGAGACACAGAGGTAAATATCTCAGTCTGTTACAAGAAGGGAGGGTGGTTACCTCTAAGAGAGGGGAGATGGGAGAGAAACTGCTGGAGAGGTTTGCAACACATCTTATAGAATTCCCTGACTCTCCAAGGACAGGTAAAGCTAGGGTCCCAAAAATGAAAACTACAGAGAAAAATTTAATTGCCTTCAGAAAAATAATAACAAACCATATCATAACAAATTGTGACAAGGAAGTAAAACTTGTTCACGGACATTTTCTCTCCTTATACCCATCCCCCAATAGTTCCTCACTTCCCCCTCCAAATTTACTTTGGAGTAAGACAAACTGGGATTCATAGCTTGGCTTGACCACTAACTAGCTGTGGATTTGTGTGTTCTTGGGTTTGCGTAGTTCAGTCCTATTTTTCTTCCCAAGTAGCGCAGGGATAAACAATCTGCCTACCAGTGCAGGAGGTGCAGGAAACACAGGTTCCATCCCTGGGTTTGGAAGATACCCTGAACAGGAAATGGCAACCCACTCCAGTACTCTTACCTGGAAAATTCCATGGACAGAGGAACCTGGTGTGCTATGGGGCTGCAAAGAGTTGGACAGAAATAGGCATGCATCCACAATGCACAGAGAGAAATATATTTTATAAGTATAGAAGAAAATATGTATTAAAATAGACTGCCAGACATAAGAATATATATATTTATATATATATATATAATATATACAGAGAGATAAAATAAAACAAGTATATAGAAATATACTCTCTACATAAATATATACTATGGATAACTATATATATATATAAAGTTATACTCAGATTTTCAGCTGTCTGGTTGAAAGTGCCCCTAACCCTGGAAGTTGTTCATGGTCAACTGTATTTGGAGATAGGACTTTCAGGAGGTAGTTAAGATCAAATGAGATCATAAAGGTGAGGCCTTGACCCCATAGGATTAACATCCTCATAAGAAGAGATCCCAGAGAGATTGTTCTTTCTCTCTCCATACACATTCAGTGTCAAAAAGGAGATCCTTAGACACTGAATGAATACAGAGGCATTTACTCTCGCATGTTAAAGGTAAGGAAGCAATGGTAATATTAACAAGCATTGAGATTTTATTCTGTGTATTTTGTATACATTTTCTCACTTAATGCTCACCAAGACCCTAAGGGATTGCCACCATCACTATCCCCATTTCACAGATGAGGAACTGAGGCCTCAGAGGAGATTAAGCAACTTGACTAAGGCCACGCAATAATTTAGAAGCAGGGAAGGAGTTTGTAACAATCACAACATGGTAGGAGTTATCCAAGTAAGAGTTCTTACTACCCTAGACTCCAGGGATGTAGACCATTTTTAAGTCCTCTGTGACAGTCCCACCTGAGCCCAGACTCCAGCCATCCCTACCTGGGGTACCAGGTAGGCAGGTGAAGAAAGCACACTGGAAGTGGTATCCCCCGTCCCCAGGCAAGTCATCCTAGCTGAAGCTCCTGATATTGTGAAGCAGAGAAGAGCTGTCCCCATTGTGCCCTTCCAGAATTCCTGAACCACGGAACCTGTGAGCTGAACCCGCTGGGTGCTTGACATCAGTAAGTTTGGGGTAGGACACAGCAGTAGAAAGCACGAGCGGCATCACAAGCAGAGGGACCAGTCAAAGCCAAAAGGAAACATCTGAGATCCTCCTGGGTCTATGCGGCTGTGAGGATCTGTCTGTCTTCCATATAAAATCAGGGCCACGAGAGTGTAAGAGGCTGTGGAGCCCTGTGCTGGGCCTCTGTCCTTATCGGGGGGATGGGCTAGCTGTCTCAGGAAGCCAGCATTCTTGGAAGTGAATTCCCAGTGATGCCCTTGGATGTAGACCACTCTAGATCATCCCCTAAGAGGGCGACCCAGGTGAGGGCACTGGGCATTATGGTATCAAGTCACAGGGGACCGCAGCAGCTCCCCAAGCCCTGGCCATCCCTGGCTCTCAAGTGGGGTCACCCTCAGATGGTTCCTCCCCACTCCCAAGACCCCATCCTCGCCTGCCCCTGGCTTTCAGTGCTGACCTTGTTGCCTCATGCTCCTAACTCCCCTAACTCTGCTGGGAAATTGGTAAATCTACCGTTTGAACCCTGTCATCTCTGCGGCTATTTCTTTCAGGACTTGTCTCCAAATGGCCTCCTCTCTGAAGCCCTTCCTCACAGTCCCCATGGAAGCAATTGCTTTGCACCTCACTGCTCTCTGTCCATCATAGAAATGCAGTGCTGAATTCATGCAATCAATAAACATGTAGATGGCAGGCACCTGGTGGGCATGGGGAGGGGAGCGGTGGGCTAGTCATGGTCCCATCCCTATAAGGACAGACTCTGACAACAAACATATTAACTTTCAGTGTGGGCACTCTAATGCCATCAAATCCTCCATGGGGTCAGCCACCTGAGGGAGTCCTAAGTGGCTACAGGGGTCGGGAAGAATCCCCTGATCTAATGAAGGGACTTCTGAGACCTATACAGTGGGGAGTGAGACAAGCAAAGGCATCGAGGAAAAGAAGAAAGGGTTCCAGCAAGAAGGAACATCTTGTTCAAAGACCTGAAGTTTTTTTGTTTGTTTTGTTTTATTTAATCTGGTTCCAAAATAATAAAAGCAATTTGTTCCCAAGTGTGCAATTGAGAGTGATGGCAAACAGAGCTATGGGACTCGGTGGTATGGGATCTCGTAGACCTTGGAAAGGACTTTTACCTTGGAAAGGACTTTTACTACATAGAAAGTCACTACAGAATTTTAAGCAAGGGAGTGACATAGTCAAAGGTATGTTTCAAAGCTATCATACTGGGTGCTGTGTGGAGAGTGAATTATAGAGCCAAGAGTGCCAGTAAGGAGATCCAAACGATGGTGATCAGGGTCTTTCCGGAGAGAGATGGAGGTGGGCCACAGCAGGGCTGCTGGAGCAGATGGGAAGACCTGGGCAAAGGCAAGGCCTACAGCGCTTCAGAGGCAAACTGAAAGATACAAAAGACGATGGACGTGAGGTCTGGGGGAGGTGAAGTGGAGGAAGACGGAAAACATGATGGAAACTTGGGCTTTAAAGGAGATAGGGTGCTCTCCCCGAAATTCCCTTCAGAGAATTTATGCGCATTGTTGCTGTTGTTTAGTCACTAAGTCTTGTTCAATTTTTTGCGACCCCAGAGACTATAGTCCATCAGGGTCCTCTGTCCATGGGATTTTCCAGGCAAAAATACTGGAGTTGCTGTTTCCTTCTCCAGGGCATCTTCCTGGCCCAGGGATTGAACCCATGTCTCCTGCATTGGCAGGCAAATTCTTTACCCCTGATCCATTATTACCATTTCATTAATCTGGGGTATTCCCATGGGCAAGGCCTGTCTTAGAGGGACAGAGAAGGGACAAAAAGGGGAGGGAGAAAAGAATGTCCCAGAATGAGTTTCCTGTCTTTAAATTGCCTCCCTGCCCTGCCCTGCCCCACTTCCAACCACCCATGGCCTGTTCCTTCAAGGACAACTTCTGCTACAGCTGCTGGCAGCTCCCACCCACCAGCTGCAGTCCCACTGCTGAAAATTAAGCTGTAGTGTTTACAGGACTTAATTAACAAAATCACTCATCATCCCACGAACTCATTGACTATCTGGACATGACAGCATTTGAAATAAATTAGCCCAGTACCCAGTGAGGTTATCCTCAATCCAATCTGGGTCTTCGTTTACCCCAGACCCCCTGGCCCTCCTCTGGGGCCTCCCTTCCAAACCCCAGTCCCCAGGAGGCCTTGCAATTAATAGCTAATTAACAAACAAAACAAACCTACCAGGTGGAACAACAGAAAGACGTTCTCAGCCCACAAAAGCAAGTCATTATTCAGTGTGGGCAGGTCCAGAAAAAATCACTTATGAGATAAATCAATGGCTCTCCCCAATCTTGAGGGTCTGTTAGAGTGGGGGAAGGCTCTTCAAGATCAGGAAACTGATTTAAAGCAAAAATGAAGCCTCGCCCGTTTCCTCTACAGTTAATCATAAACAAGACTTTACAAAGTCTTTGTTTTCCCAGGCTTGCTGTTGTCACTTTAGGGATGAAGGTAAACAGTACTTATTGTGCACCTATCATGAAACCAGGCTTCCTAGGTGCCTTAGTAGGTGAAGAGTCTGCTTGTCTATGCAGGAGACGCAGGATTGATCCCTGGGTTGGGAAGATCCCCTGGAGGAGGGCATGGCAACCCTGCAGTATTCTTGCCTGGAGAATCCCATGGACAGAGGAGCCTGGCGGGCTACGGTCCATAAGGTCATAAAGAGTCGGACACAACTGAAATGACTGAGTACACACACATCATGAAACCTGGGCTAGAGAATGAAGCAAGACAGACGTGAGCCCTGCTCTCACGTCTTTATATGCTAGTGGTTTGGAGACAGACAATAAACAAGGAAGCAAGCAAGATCTTTCCGAGAGTGGTAAGAGCTGTGAAGGTAATTAAGAGGTGATGTGATTGAGAGTATTGGGCTAAGGGCTACTTCACAGGTAGGATGGTCAGAGAAGGTTCTCCAACGAGATGACATTTGAACCAGACCAGCCATGCTAAGAGCAGAGGGAAGAACGTGTGTGGCAAGGGGTATGGCTGGTGCGGAAGTCCTGACATTGGAAAGATGTCACAGGGGGAACAGAGAGAAGGCCGTTATGACTAGACGGGGAAAGTAAAGAAAAAAGTGGGAAGTAGGTAAGTTTGGAGAGACAGAATCTGGCTGGGCCATATTGGCCACCATCAGGGGTATATTTTTATTCTGAATGAATGGGGAAACTGAGAAGGGTTTACTCGGAGAGCAACGTGATAGGCAGAAATAAAAGCGGAAAGTTCAGCACAACTTCTGGGCCTTTCACATCCCTCCTTTCACATTACATTAATTCCTGTTCCACCCTTAAAATCCTAGCGCATCCCAGGCCTTCGTGAACTGTGACAGAACATTCATTTCCAATAGGCATTGTTGTCCCTCATACTCAAAATTTACTCATTCCACAGACAGAGAAACAGAGACAGCCTCTTAGTGAGTTCCTTCCCAATATGAGCCAGGGCTTTATGTGTAGAGTCTCCTAGAAAACTCGCAGCAGTCCAGTGAGGTGGGTAATATTGTCTCAGTTTAACACACAAAGAAACTGAGGCACAGAGAAGTTACATAAATCACCCAAGACATTAGATGTACTGGAGCTGGGATTCAAACACAGAGAGAGTCCAGGTCACCACATCTTGCAGCCTTCATGGAGTAAGTCACTTCCCTGAGATTTCAGAGCCCACGCAGGCCTGGAACTCAAGTCCCCTCTTGCTCACCTGCATGTACCTGTCTGAGATAACCCTCCCATGTATCAAGAACTCACCTCTGAATGTCATAGGGTGGTTGTGAGGGTTAAATGCAAAAAGCCAGCACAGGGCTTGACACGATGCCTAGCATTTAGCAGGAACTTCGTAGATTTTTTTTTTCTACTTATGTTAAAGCGAAGCCACATTGTCTCTGAAGAGAAACATGGGAGACCAGGCTGGGAGGAAGGAACCCTAATGCCTAGTGTGGTCCAGCAGAGCACACCCATTCCAAAAATGGGACCTTACTCTTAACAAATGTTTTAAACCCTCTCTTTAAACATATATGCATAATTTCATCAAAATATGAGTCTGTTGGAAAATGATATTTTAAAAAACCTTTAAACAGGGTCTCAGGACTTCCCTGGCAGTCCAGAGATTAAGACTTTACCTTCCAATGCCAGGGGATGCAGGTTTGATCCCTGGTGGAGGAGCTAAGAGCCCACAAAACGTGAAAGAAGCAGTATTGTAACAAATTAAATAAAGACTTTTAAAAAGTGGTCCACATTAAAAAAAAAAACCTTAATTTTTTTTTTTTTTTTTTTTTTAATAAACAGGGTTTCCTTTGTATCTTAAAACTCCAAGAGGCTAAGCATCACAGAAATGCCCTCTGGGGCCAAAGAGCAAGCGTCCCTCCCATCCTGATCTGAGAGGCGATGCTGGCCCTTGTCCTTGGAGGGGCAGAGAGCAACTCTTGGGGAACACAGAGGCGCTCCTCCTCTGCTGGAAGGGTCCTGACCGAGAGCCTGATGGTTTTGTAAAACTCATGTCACAACGTGGTCCAGAGAGAAAAGGAGGAAAAGCTGGACTTCGGGGTTCGTGACTGAGAGCAGAGCAAAAGTCAGGTATGAGACGGCTCTCGTGTGCCTGGCTCGGAGGTTTTCAGAAAAGCCAAGGATCTCCCTGCCAACCTGGCAAGATGAAGAGGTCTGTTTTCTCTCATTTGAAGGCTCTTGCTCATATGATGAGAAACCAATTAAACTGGCACATCCCCCAACTTCCTCCTCCCCCCTGCCCTCCACCCCCCATCTCTGGGCTCCACTCCCTTCCAGATCCCGTCATCCTGCCTCTGCCTCAGTGTCTCCTTAAAAGGTCCTTCGGGGACTGAACCAGTGCAGAAGGCACAAGAGGCCACCAGCGCGACTCCTCTACCTTGAGGACAAGTCGGGGACTGTCCCCGTGTGCAAAACAGCAGGCTCCTGAATTCATAATTGGACGTTCCAAAATGTAATTATGAAAGATGAAATGCTCCTCTCAATGAGAAGGCTGTAAATAGAATAATTAATTTTGTGTTTGCTTGAACAATTCTGTATTATGGACCTTACAGTGGAACTGAAATTAATTAAGTGCACCAGGATTTATGGAGGAGGTGAAGAGAGAGGGGGGAAAAAAAAGAATTAATCCGAAGTCAAAGATAGATGAGTCTGGGAGTATAATGATGTGTTAGCCTGGGGTATTCTTTAACAAATTTAACCAGGCACGTTCTGGGTACAAAAGGCACATGTTGACAGAATTATCTCAACTAATACAGCTGCTGGTCAAAAAGCCAGTGAGCTGGAGGTGGATGGATTGAGCCTGCTGGATCCCTGAGGAGAGCTAGAGACAGGGGATATTTTTGACCTGGCCAGGGGGGGGACAGGAGCAGAGGGGGAAGAGGGGCACCTAAAGCGGAAGCCCCCACCCCCAGGACAAAGCAGGGAACAGTAGGAAGGTCCCAGTGGTCGCAGAGAGGAAAATCAGGAAGGCTAGAATGCAGGGGTTAACCAAAGGAGACGATCCTAAGCATCCCTGAGGCCCCCAGATTTTTTGTTTTGTTATTTGTTTGTTTGTTTGTTGGCTGCGCCAGATCTTAGTCGCAGCATGCAGGGTCTTCTATCTTCATTGGGGTAGGAGAACACTTAGTTGTGGCATGCGGGATCCAGTTGCCTGACAGGGATGGAACCCCAGGTCCCCTGCATTGGGAGCATGGGGTCTTAACCCCTGGACCACCTGGGGAGTCCCAGCCCATGTCTGTTCATTTCTGCTGAGGTGTACTGGACTGCTACAAGTATGGTATTCAGCATGTTGCTTAGTAAGATTGTTGGCCTCTGTGCCTCTTCCACCGACCACAAGTTCCCTAAAGGCTGTGATGCGGAGTCTACCTTGACACATGAATGAAGAAAGAATGAACTTGCCTGGTGAGCTTCATGATGAGGCTGAGTTCCACTTCGGCAGAGACCTGGCAAGTTAGGTAGTGATTTGACTGTTGATTAATGAACTGATGGATCTTCAAAAGGTCACCTAGGCCACATGTTATGGGACAGTTTTCTAATTACTCTTTGGAACCCCTGGGTTGCTCAGGGGCTAGGGAGGCAGGAAGGGGGTTAGCCAGCTCCATGTGGCAAATGGTATTTTCCAAAACTTGCTCCAGCAAAATTTCCAGTCCCACATGCTCTTCTAGTCTGTCCCCTCTTCTTGAACTCAGACAGGAAGGGACCCTCTGAGCCATATCATGAAAGCTAGCATGGCTTCTTTCTGCCTCTCTCTCTCTTTGGGTGCCGGTGGTTTGAACCCAACGTCCGGCTGTGAGGAAGCCCAGACTAGGTCACAGAGAGAGACCACGCAGGGAGAGACCACACAAGGAGGAAGCGTGAACCGCTCCCCCACCCAAAAGCCAGCATTGCCCTCCAGACATGAGACTAAACGACCATGCAGGCTCCAGCCCCCGTCTTCGAGTCTTCCAACAGACATGGAGGAAAAGAAGCAATCTATCTCCACCGCGCCCTGCCCGAATTCCTGACCCACAAAACCACGAGACATAATCCACAATGATTGTGTATTCAGCTCACTGCATTTTGTTACACAGCAGGAGACAACTAGGAAAAGCCCCCGCTTAGCCAGAGGGGCACTCTGTTTCATCTGCTCTCTACTGCAGGGCCCCAAATCAGCTTTCCCCTTTGAGAGCAAAAGAGGATCTGTGGCTACAAAGGTTTGAAAACACACTGGTCTGATGGGAAAACCATCTTAAGTACACTAGTTTGGGGCCCCGCAGACCTGAGCTGAAGCCCAGCTCTGGGCTCTCGGGCTGGGTGAGCTGGCACTCCTCCTATAATCTCTCCAAACTTCCTTCTCTTCATAGATAAAGTGGGGGCAGAACACTGATTCACAGAGTTATTGCGGGGGTTTTAGGAGAACTATGAGACCAGCCAGGCCTGAAGCCAGCAAAGTGTTCCAGTTCAGAATGAGGCACCAATAACAAGGAGCAAAATTGGGCCATTTGTAGTGATGTGGATAAACCTGGAGTCTGTCATACAGAGTGAAGTAGTCAGAAAGAGAAAAACAAATATGGCATATTAACACACATACATGGAATCTAGAAAAATGATTCAGATGAACCTATTTGCAGGACAAGAATGGAAACAAAGACATAAAGAACAGATACGTGAACACAGAGGGGAAAGGAGAGCATGTGGGATGAACTGGGAGAAAGGCACTGACATGTATACACCACCAGGTGTAAAAAGGGCTTCCCTGGTGGCTCAGCTGGTAAAGAATCCACCTGCAATCTGGGAGACGGGTTTAATCCTTGGATTGGGAAGATCCCCTGGAGAAGGGAATGGCTACCCACTCCAGTATTCTGGCCTGCAGAATTCCATGGACTGTATGGGGTCGCAAAGAGTTGGACATGACTGAGCAACCTTCACTTTCACTTTTGTGTGTAAAATAGCTAGTGAAAACGTATTATATAGTACAAGGAGCTCAGCTCAGTGCTCTGTGATGACCTAGAGAGGTGGGATGGGGGGAAGGGAAGCTCAAGAAGGAGGGGATATATGTACACTTAGAGCAATTCACATTGTTGTACAGCAGAAAGTAACTCAACAATGATTCACATTGTTGTACAGCAGAAAGTAACACAACATTGTAAAGCAATTATATTTAAAAAAAATAAAAAGAGAGAGAGAGAGACTTCAGAGTCAAATGAACCTGGACTCAGATTCCAGCTCAGCACCTTCTGGCTTTTTAATCATACACAGTTCACTTCTCTGGACTTCAATTTGCCATCTGCACAATGAAGGTAATAACTGCACCCAGGTTTGGTCATATGCAGGCAAAGTGCACACAGTAAGTGCTCAGTAAACAGCAGCCTGTCATTTGATTGACAATCCTCAAGTTCCCTCCCTTTCCCTCCCTTAGCCAGAACAGGCATCAAAGCAACCACTCATGCCTCTCAAATGCCTTTCTCTGAAGAGCCAGATACAACCTGCACATCCTCGACTCTGTGCCGAGGCAGATGGGTGGGACTGATCAGCTGGGTGGCTCCAGTCACCAGACACCTGTTCCTGCTCCAACATGTATCCTCTGCGAGCACGAGGACAGCAAACGGGAACTAGGATGCCTTGATGCCATTTGTCACTAAGTGATCCGGAGAGGCCCAGGCCAGCCAGGTGGAGGGAGGTCTCGGACTGGGTTTGTATCAGGGCTGCAGTAAGGCTCCAAACCACCAGGCAGGTTCCTCTTGTCCTCAACCCAGGTGAGGATGCCAAGTGAGCATCCCTATTGCAGGCTACCCCCCTCCAGGGTGGTATTAAACAGGCATTTAGATACCTGGCATGGAGAAGGGTGATGGATGGCTTTATTAACCCACCAGGGCGAGGCTGCTGACAGTGAAGGACGCCCCTGTCAGGGGAAGCGTCCCTTGCCTGCAGGCCCTTTCAACAGCCTGCCTGACTGCCTGAGCCCCTGACAGATGGGCAGCTCCTACAGGGATGGGACAGCAGTGTAGGGACAGGCCAGCATCTCCCCAAGTGCCAAGCCTCCCTCCAGGCCCTACACCCATAAAGCTTAGTACCACCAGATCACCTGGCCCTGAAGACCAACTGTTGAGGTCTTCCGGCCTTAATGTCTATATCAAATAATTCACCTCATTCTCCGTGTAAAAGGTGCCCCCTGGAGTTTGTGATACAGCAGTGCTGCTGACATTTCTGGAAGGCATCCTAATTTCGTGCTAAGCATCTATCCCGCTGACCTCTCCCCACAACCTCTAGATAATCACAGTACTCTTTTGGGTACCCATTTCATAGATGAGGAATCTCAGGCTCAGAGGTGACTTGACTGGCCCAAGGTCACACAGTGGGGTCTAAACCCAGATCCACCCCACTCCTCAGGTCCCTCCCTGTCCCTGACACTTTGCAGAAGGGACCCTCCTTGGGGATTGCATCCATGGCTCCTTCTCACTCCACCCAGTCTGGTCCTCCAATCACATCCTTCTCACTCCAGCACCATCACGGATCACAGACTGGATAGAAAACCTGTTAGCTCCAGGGACCTCAGCCTCAGAGGAGAGAGCAAGAGGGAAGAAGGTTCTGCCCACTCCTACTTCTCCAGGTCCCTCGGGGACTCCTCCAACCTCCATGATCCTTGCTTGGTCCTGGGTACAACCTCCTCTGAGGCTCCCTCAGGGTCTCAGGGAAGTTGCACCTCCCCTCCCCAGCTGGTATCTCTCACCACTGCTGTGCTCCGTCCTCCCCAACTTGTCTGGATGCCAGCAGCAGCTCTGGCTTCCCCATCTGACCACTGCCACACATGCACGGCCAAAGTAATCCTCCCATAAAACTCCAACTCCATCCCACCACACCCTCTGGCAGAGCAGAGGTTCCCCCCAACCCCAACTCAAAGCCGCAACCTCTCAGCCAACTCAAAATCCTTCACAGACCTGGCCTGCCCCAAAATCCTTCACCAGCCCAGCCCCTGCCCTGATAATATCTCACCACACTCCAGCCACACTGACCACCTCTCATATCCACGTGGGCCATTCAGACCCTTTCCTCCATTCAGAAGGCCCTTCGCCTTCAGCCCCTGCGGTACCTACTCACCTTTCTGACCCAGCTCCCTTCCCCTGGACCCCACCTCCCAGGGCACTGATTCCTCTGCAGGACTCCCTACCGTGTCTGCGTGTCCCTTCATCACACCCCTCCCCATGCACAGTCACTACTCTGACCACCTCCCCACCTTTCTGTGAGCCCTCCAAGGACAAAGCCAGTGTCTTTTTTTTTTATTATTAATTTTTTTTGGATTAGAGCTGATTTACAATGTTGTGTTAGTTTCTGCTGTACTGCAAAGAGAATCAGTTATAATATGCACTCTTTTCAAGATTCCTTTCCCATATAGGCCATTACAGAGTATTGAGTAGAGTCCTCTCTGCTATACGTGCATGTGTGTGTGCTAAGTCATTTCAGATGTGTTCAACTCTTTGAGACCCCACGGACAGTAGCCCGTCAGGCTCCTCTGTCTGTGGGATTCTCCAGGCAAGGATACTGGAGTGGGTTGCCATGCCCTCCTCCAGGGGATCTTCCCAACCCAGGGATCAAACCTGCATCTCTTATGTCTACCTGCATTGGCAGGCAGGTTCTTTACCACTAGCGCCACCTGAAGCCCTACCCTGTGCTATATAGTAGGATCTTATTAGTTACCTATTTGATATATAGTAGTATGTATATGTGTATACGTCAATTCCAATCTCCCACTTTGTCCCCCCTTTCCTTCCCTCATGATGACCATAAGTTTGTTTTCTGCATCTGTGACCCTATTTCTGTTTTGTAAATAAGTTCATTTTCTAGGTTCTATTTTTCTAGGTTCCACATATCAGTGATATCATATGTTGTTTGTCTTTCTCTATCTGACTTACTTCTCTCAGTATGACAATCTGAGGGTCCACCCATGTTGCTACAAAAGGCATTATTTTGTTTTTTATGGCTGAGTCATACCAGGACCGTGTCTCTTTCTCTATTCACCCCCACCAGGAGCAATTAGATGCTCAATTAGAGCTTCCATGACACTATTATGATTATTGTTTCAAATAAAGCCTCTGCTCCTGGCAGGGCAACTTCAGAGCAAGCCTGGCTGGCCTCTGCCATCCCCTTCAGCCTCGTCTCACCCAAAACCTTTCTTGCCATGTTCTGACCACGCTGTTCTGCTTCTAGTCTCTTGACTGTACCCAGCTGGCTCCCACTTCAGAGTTCAGAGAGCACATGTTCACCACCTGGAGTGTTCTGCCTCTCTCTTCACTTGTTGCTGTTGTCATTTAGTCGCTAAGTCTTGTCGGACTCTTTTACAACCCCATGAACAGTAGCCTGCCAGGTTCCTCTGTCCATGGCATTTCCCAGGCAAGAATATTGGAGCGGGTTGCCATTTCCTTCTCAAGGTGATCGTCCCCTACCCAGGGATCAAACCCACCATTTCTTGCCTTGGCAGGCAGATTCTTTACCACTGAGCCACCAGGGAAGCCTCTCTCTTCACTTGGCTAGCTCCTAGTTTTCCTGCCAAGCTCAGCTGAAATGTCACATCCTTAGAGGAGCCTTCTGTGACCACTGGATTTAAATCAAGTGCCCTATTCTACATGAACAGGATATACTGCAACAGATTGATGGCCCCAGTGCTTCACCATATCCTCTCTCCCTTCATCCCTAGCTTCCGCCTATGACTCTGCAGCAACTCTCACTAAAGAGGTGGCATTTGTTTCCCCACCACTGAAATCTAGGCTAGTCTTGGGACTTACTTTGGCCAATAGGATAAAACAGAAGTGATGCGTAGACATCAAGAGGCATTGTGTATTTTCCCTTACCCTCTTGCTCCTCTGCCTTCATCATGAGCATGTCCCCAGCCTGGAGATAAGACATGTGAACAGATGGGACTTCCCTGGTGGCTCAGTGGCAAAGAATCCACCTGCCAATGCAGGGGACACAGGGTCGATCCCTGGTCCAACAACTAAGATTCCCACATGGCACAGGGCAACGAAGCACAACTACTGACCTCGTGCCCTACCTAGAGAAAGCCTGCGTGCAGCAAAGAGCCCATGTGCTGCAACGAAGGCGCAGCACAGCCAAAATTAATTAGCTTTTAAAAACAAAAAAAAGATATGTGAACAGACATGAGCCCCTCCTGTCATCCCAACTGAAAGCCATTCAGATCAGCCAACCCACAGCCAAAGAGCAGATACAGGAGAGCCTGAACCAAGACCAAAGGTCACACTGTGCTCTGGGTTAACTCATGAGCTAAATGAATGCTCATTGTTTTAAGACACCAAATTTTGGGATGACTTTTTTTATCCAAAATTTTGAGACAATTGAAAACCAATACAGAAAACTGATATCTAAAATTTCCCTTCCTAACAAGTTACAGTTGTGATTATGTATTTCTTTGTGCATTTATCTTATAAATTTTTTTTTTCCCATTAGACTATAAGCCTCATGTTGGGAGATAGCATGTCTTTTATAGAATTTACATTTACATTACTAAATTCCTTGGCCTGACATAGTACCTGGCACACAGGATGTGTTCCCAAAAAAAATTCATTGTTTAGGGACTTCTCTGGTGGCCCCACGTTTAAGACTTTATCTTCCAAAGCCTGAGATGCAGGTTCGATCCCTAGCCAGGGAACTAGGATCCCACATGCCTCATAGCCAAAACAACTAAAACATAAAACAGAAGCAATATTGTAACCAATTCAATAAAGACTTTTAAAAATGGTCCACATCAAATAAAAAATCTTTTAAAAATTCATTAAGTAAATTAATTAACTGAGTGATTGAATGAGGGAATTAAATGAATGTTCCCATTCATTCTTCCTGTGGACCTTTTTCTCCCACTTTTCTAACAGCCAAATCAGAGCCCTTTTCCAAAGCGACTCATAGCAGAGGGATAAGTCAAAGCAGATGATCCTTCACCTCTGAGCCATGAGACCCTGAATCCCTGTGAGCCAATGAGAGTCTCTGACACAAGCTTCTAAGATTCTGAAAGTGATGTCCATCAGTGCATGTACATGCATGCTCAGTCACTTTAGTCATGTCTGACTCTTTGCAACCCCATGGACTGTAGCCCAACAGGCTCCTCTGTCATGGGATTTTCCCAGCAAGAATACTGGAGTGGGTTGCCATGCCCTCCTCCAGGGGATCTTCCTGACCCAGGGATGGAACTCATGTCTTCTGCATCTCCTGCATTGCAGGCAGATCCTTCCCTTCGTGGGGAAGCCCAAGAGGTCTCCCTGGAGCACTTCACTTCAGACTCAACAGACACGCCATGCCACCAGCTCCAAGGAGTAGAGGGAGGTGACCTCAAGCAGCACATACTTCCTCCCCTTCAACCATCAAACCAGGGGGGTATGGGAGAGAAGCCCTCCTTTCCTATCCTCTCAGAGCTAGTACATAGGCTACCCCTCTCAAGAAGACTCGTATAATACCTTCTCCTACCTCATTATCAGAGGTCAACTCCTTCCCTCCTGCCACACCCACTGAGAAACTGGTCTTCACAATCCAAACCACCTTCCTCCCCATCCCAGACCTTTTTTTGCAACATTCAGAGATCTTACCTTGATAAGGCACCTCTTTTCACAAGTGTCCCTTACAGCCACCCCCACTCTAGGGCCTACAGTTTTTTAAGTCTTTACACAAGCTATTCTGGAAACAGACTAGCCCTATATTGCTCTTGGTACCTGTACCATTACGCAGAGATAACAAAATTTTTTTTCACTTATTCTTCTTATACTCTTATTTATGAATATATTCAACAATTATCTTATTCAGCACCTTCTATGTTCCAAATTCTAGAGATACAGTCGTTTGTGAGAAACACATGGGCCACCATGAAGCTGGAAATCCAGTAGAAGAGGTAGGCAATCAACAAACAAGTAAATTTTAAATGGAAATATCAGTAGCATTATATGGATGTAAGAGTTGGACCATAGAGAAAGCTGAGCACCGAAGAACTGATGCTTTTAAACTGTGGTGTTGGAGAAGACTCTTGAGAGTCCCTTGGACTGCAAGGAGATCAAACCGGCCAATCCTAAAAGAAATCAGTCCTGAATATTCTTTGGAAGGACTCATGCTGAAGCTGAAACTCCAGCACTTTGGCCACTTAATTCAAAGAACTGACTCACTGGAAAAGACCCTGATGCTGGGAAAGATTAAAGGCAGGAGAAGGGGATGACAAAGGATGAGATGATTAGATGGCATCACCAATTTGATGGACATGAGTTTGAGCAAGCTCCAAGAGTTGGTGATAGACAGGGAGGCCTGGCGTGCTGAAGTCCGTGGGGGCACAAAGAGTCAGATACGACTGAGCTACTTAACTGAATGGATCAAATAATAAAAGAATTCAATTTAAATAAGGCAACATAATAGTGACAGAATAGAAAAGGCAAATCCAGGTCGACTGCAGAGACAATAGCAAAAATCCACAACCCACTTGGAAAGGTCCGTTTGGTAGAATTTTTATCTCCATAAGCCAAAGAGAGAGCAGAATTTCTCAGTGACCCCAAAAGGAAATTATGCTTTTACTCAACATATATTGACAGAGCGCCTACACTGTGCCTGGCTGCTACGAAGTGGCAATATTAAAACTTGATTTAAGATCATCTGATTCCAAATGAGGAAGGAAGAAAGAGAGTAAAGGAAAGCTAGCATTTATTGTGGAGAAAGTGATGGCACCCCACTCCAGTACTCTTGCCTGGAAAATCCCATGAACTGAGGAGCCTGGAAGGCTGCAGTCCATGGGGTCTCAAAGAGTCGGACACAACTGAGTGACTTCACTTTCACTTCTCATCTTCATGCATTGGAGAAGGAAATGGCAACCCACTCCAGTGTTTTTGCCTGGAGAATCCCAGGGACAGGGGAGCCTAGTGGGCTGCCATCTATGGAGTCGCACAGAGTTGGACACGACTGAAGCAACTTAGCAGCAGCAGCATTTATTGAGGACTTACTATGTGTCAGAGCTGTGTGATTTTGTGCATATTTTTTCACTCAGTCCTCACAAGGTAGCAGAGAGGTGGACTAAGGTAATTCCCAATTTCCCACAACTCGGGAGTTATCCGTACATTTAGAAAGTGGTACAGCTAGAATTTGGACCTGGGGTGAGGGATGTGGCTTCTTTCCCCAGAGCATGCTTCCTCCCCAGCCTCTTTTTAATTAAATCAAATCATCAGAATGAAAATCTTCATTGTTACCAGAATGTGAGAACATGATTCCAAGAAGAATTTATTAACAATAATAAAATGGATGATCTCTATTAAGAGTTGTAGGAGCTCTCCATGCCCCTCTCCATCACCCAGCCAAAATCCCCTCCAGGCAGCTTCCTCCTCCCCCGACAACACCTAGTCCTCAGGTATGACCAGCCTAGACTCCTCACAAAGTGTTCCTTGTCAAGGAGATGAGGTACATCTATGGGACACCTGCCTGAGTCTTTGGGGTAGATATTTTTTAAGGAATGATTTTTGCCATAAGGAAAGCATGATTAAAACATCTTTTACAAAATGCATTAATTCCCAGGCAAAGATAAAAATTCTATTTGACTCAAATAGATTTTCCATGGTGAGTTAGCGCTGCAATGAGGGTAATGGATGGGGGAGGGGGAAGGCTTCCAGCTCATAAATCAAAGTGGGGGTGGGAGTGGAGTTGATGGAGGAAGGGAGAGAGGCTAGTGGAATCTCAACTTGTGAGAGTGGTGCTCCCACCCCTTCCCCCAGTTCTTAATGATCTCATCAGGGGTCCAAGATCAATTCACAGCCTTGTTCATCTATCCCCTTCTGCATTCATTATTTTAATAGCATCCACACAGGGCCATTCAGTGTTGGTATCAGGCAAGCGTTAACAGGAAGTTTGTTGTGGAAGCTCAGGAACCCATCATTCTGGGACTCCCCTGGTGGTTAAGAAACCACCTTTCAATGCAGGCGACAGGGTTTGATTCCCTGGTCCGGGAACAAAGATCCCACATACCAGCAGAGCAACCAAACCTGGCTCCATAACTACTGAGCCCGCACACTCTAGAGCCCGTGTGCCACAGCTAGAGAGTCTGTGTGCCGCAACTAAGACCCAACACAGCCAAATAAATGAATAAGGGAACAAACATACTTTTGAAATCTGTCCTTCTAATTCACCCCACAAACATTTCCCCAGTGCTCATCTGAGTCAAGCACTGAGCTGGGCTCGAGGGTTGTGGTGTGAACAAGACCAGGCTGGCCCTTAAGGAGCTCCAGTATAGATAAAAGGAGAAAGAAACAGCTTCAGTTCAGGGCAATAAATGTTATTTGAGAAAGAGGCAAGGGAGGACATGCTCAGGGGCATCCAAGAGGCCGTCATGTTTGAGATAAAACTTGAAGGTCAGTGGGAATTTTCCAAATCCCACTAGGGCAGATGCACTTTCTGGGCAGAGAAAACAGTGTGGGGCAAGGCATGGACTATGAGACAGGCTAAGTTGTTTGGGACCTGCAGGGCCTTGGGTGTCCTTGGAGACACAGAACTGGCAAGAAAGTGGGAGAAACTGAACAAGCCGGCCAGAACATTTTGTGCCGGGCTGTGGGTGAAGGCTTCATCCTGTAGGTCCAACAGCACTTTAAGCAGAATAGAAACATGAAAATAAAACTGTGTGTTGAGAAGCCTCGTACAAAACAGATGGAAGGTGGAATTTCCCTGGTAGTCCAGTGGCTATGAATCTGCCTTCCAATGCAGGGGATGTGCATTTGATCCCTGTTCGCGGAACTAAGATCCTGAATGCCTTGGGACAACGAAGCCCTCACGCCACAACTATTGAACCTGTGTGCTGCAACTAAGACCTGTCTCAGCCAAAAATAAAACAAATAAACAAATAAATTTTTTTTTTTTTTTTTAAATAAAATAGATGGAAGGAGAGAGATTCGGGACAAGAGGCAGCTGAGACACTTTTAATATTCTTCTTGGAAGATTGTGAAACCTGAGCTAGGACAGTGACTGTAAGATAAGAGTGAAATGAAAGTGTTAGTCGCTCAGTTGTGTTAGACTGTTTGTGACCCCATGGACTGTAGCCCACCAGGCTATTCTGTCCATGGAATTTTCCAGGCAAGAATACTGGAGTGGGTAGCCATTCTCTTCTCCAAGGCATCATCCCAACCCAGGGATAGAACCCAGGTCTCCTGCACTGCAGGCAGATTCTTTACCGTCTGAGCCACCAAGAAAACCCAAAGAGAAAGTGTATGATTAGAGAAGAGGAGGTGAATCCTGGAGGTATTCTGGAGGGAGATCTGAGAGTCAGGCCTCACCTGGGCTCTGGCACTTCTCTCTCACCACCAGGAATCCAGATGATGATGCAAAACAGAACAAAGGAGGGTCTGAGATGCAGAATAAAGAGACTGGGGCTGGAAACTGAGTTCTAGAAGGAGGAGTGGAAAAAATGAGGGACACAGCCAACATTTTCAAAGCCCCTTGGGCTTGTCCCTTAATCTGAGTTCCCCCCAAAGCAGAATTTAAGACAAGAACTTAGATGCAGGCAGTTTACTTGGGAAGTGACCCCTGAAATGAGGATGGGGAAGAGTAAGACACAGAGGATGGAAAGCCAATACAAGCTGCTTACCACTGTGGGAAGATGAGTCTCATTCTCACTGGGGACCCTCTGGGGAATCGTGAGATTGAACCTCAGACTGGGAGTTTCCCAGGTGGCGCTAGTGGTGAAGAATTTACCTGCCAATGCATGAGATGTAAGAGACATGGATTCAGTCCCTGGGCTGGGAAGATCCCCTGGAGGAGGACATGGCAACCCACTCCAGTGTTCTTGCCTGAAGAATCCCATGGACAGAGGATCCTGGCAGGCTGCAGTCCATAGGATCGAAAAGAGTCTGATGTGACCAAAGCAACTTAGCATTCACACACCTCAGACCTGTCCCCCAGAGGACAGGAAGCTGGGCATCAACACACAGACTCTTTTCAGCTGCCCCTGGGGACGTTCCCGCTCCTGTGCTTGATGCCTTTGCACCTGGGTATGCTGCAAGCGTAGGAGACTCCCCAAGGCTTTAGAGAAGAGCTTGAGACAGGAGAGCTGGGAGACCCAGCGAGCCCTTAAAATGGGACTTTCTCAACAAACACCACGTGATATTACTCATATGAGGAATCTAAAACATGACACACGTGAACTTATTTATGAAACAGATTCACAGACATAGAAAACCCTTTATAGTTATGAAAGGGGGAAGGGGGGTAGGAAGGGATAAAGTAGGAGTTTGGGATTAGCAAATACAAACTGCTATGTATAAAACAGATAAACAACAAGGTCCTACTGTATAGCACAGGGAACTGTATTCAACATCCTCTAATAAACCATAATGGAAAAGATTACCAAAAAAGTACATATATGTATATATATATAATTGAGTCACTGTGTTGTACACCAGAAACTAGTACAATGCTGTAAATCAACTATATTTCAGTTTTTAAAATGGGACTTTCTCCAGGAGCATGGGAACCTCCCGCCATATATACAGCTGAAGTCAGAGATGGGATAAGGGGATGTGTCATGGGAGCACCAATGGCAACTCTCACAGCTGTCCAGAGGCAGAGGAACCAAAGTCAGAAGTGGACACAGGTGGAGTCATGAGGCTTACTCACCATCCCAAACCTAGAGAAGGCAGCGAACTGAAAGTCACTCAGTCTTGTCTGACTCTTGGCGAACCCATGGACTGTACGGTCCATGGAACTCTCTCTAGGCAAGAGTACTGGAGTGGGTAGCCTTTCCCTTCTCCAGGGAATCTTCTCAACCCAGGGATCAAACCCAGGTCTCCTGCATTGCTGGCAGATTCTTTACCAGCTGAGCCACAAGGAAAAAGGCAGAGGGGGTGTCAGATGCCCTCACTGCAATGCATGGCACTGTACAAGGCATCCCTTTGCCACCACCACCACCAAGAGCAACCATATACTGCATGTGGATTGGCTGCCAGGTACAGGGGTAAGTGCTTTCCCTGCATTATCTCACTTAATTCTAAAACAATCTTTTTAAATCTTATTTTATTATTATTTTTTTTTTTTGGGGGGGGCAGTTTCCCTGAGTGTTCTTTGCTGTGAACAGGCTTTCTCTAGCTGCAGCGAGCAGGGGCTATGCTTCGTTGCGGTGCGCAGGTTCAAGAGCACAGGCTCAGTAGCTGAGGTGTACAGGCTTAGTTCCTCTGCAGCAAGTGGAAGTTTCCTGGTTCAACCAGGGATTGAACCTGTGTCCCCTGCATTGGCAGGCAGATTCTCAACCACTGGACCACCAGGCAAGTCCCTAAAACAATCTTAAGAGGAAGGTCCTATCGTAGCTCCCATTCTATAGAGGAAGAAACCTATGCTTGGGGTGGAATATGTTACTTACCCAAGGTCCCCAGAGTAAAAAGGGAGAGTCAAGACTGGAACCATGTCTCCTTTAGCCCCAGGCCCACAGCCACATGCTGCTCCTTCAAGGGCCCTTCATCCACATTACTGGACAACTGGTAAGAGTAGGATAAGGTTAGTGGATCAGATGATGTACTATATGAATGCTAATTTCCTGGTTTTGAAACTTCTCTTTCCATTACAGTTATATGAGAATTTCCTGGGTTTTAGGAGATACACACTGATATATTGACAGCAAAAAGACACTATGTTCAAAACTTAGGTCAAACAATTCAGGTCAGGAAAAAACGTATGTGTTAGATCGCCACGGGAAGAGCCACCTCTAAGGACCGTTGGTAGAAGCCTTTATTGGGCGATCGCTCTCGGGCAGAGCTCCCCAAAGTGGGCAAGCGGGGAAGGGAGTCTGCAAAGAGTGTGGGGTAGGGCTGGGGTTTTATATCCAGGGTTCGCGCGTTAACCAGTTTTCTCTTCTATTGGGTAGTTTGTGCGGGCTGTGACGGGGCTTGGTGTTTGAGGGTCCTGTGTTGGTTCCTGATTGGGCCAGGTCATGACGCCAGTCTTCAGAAGGTTGATCCGCCCCCGGTTCCTGATTGGGCCTCAGCCGGGCTCTAGGACTTTCCGTTGAGACACGCCCGACTTTCTTGGGACATGCCCGACTTCTCAGTATGTTTATACACACACACATACAATGATAAAATATACGTGGTTAAAGGTTAACTGTGAAGGAATCTGGGTAAAAATATACAGCAATTCTTTGAATTATTTGTGTAATTTTCTTGTAAATATGAGCTCGTTTCAAAATGTTTAAAGTTTTTTTAAAAAATCACCTCATCTGTCTTATTTTTCAAAAGAAGGATTAAAACAAATTTCAGTCCAATGTTGCAATGAGCAAGAAAAGTTTGTTACTACATAGGAAACGCCTTTGAGGAGCTTATCAGAAAAGAGTCATGGCCCTGAAGGGTTTCTTGGATATTTGGATGTTTTATTCTCCTCAGGATCTTAAATTCCTTTTGTAGCTGAGCCTTGGGAACCAGAGCTGACATCATGTCCCTGGTGGGGCAGGATACAGAGCAGCGGGCGGGCCAGGTGTGGCCTGGCAGAATGGGTGAATGGAATTTCAACCCACCCTTTCCTGCCTGCCCCATGGCTGGGCAACTCGGCTCTTGGAATCCTGTCGCCTGTGGATTTCAAGGCTGAATGTGGCCTCAAGGTTTCCCAAGTATGGTTTGAGGAGGGGTGAGTGCTGAAAATGGCAGAATGCCAAGGATTCAGAAAGGAGACAGAAGGGAATGAGTTATTGCCTAAGGGCCCTGGGGACCGAAAGCTAGGTTCCAGCCCTCACTTCACCACAGGGACAATTCCTTCAGTCTCTCAGCCTCATTTTCCCCATCTGTGACAGGGGGGATACTACCTCACTCACAGCCATCATTGACTCCTTCACTCACTCAATAGCGTTTATGAGGACCCCCCTGTGAGTCAGAAGCCAGGTCAGACCCTAGAAACAGAAAAGCGAAGAGAGTAGACATGATCACTTCCTCCTGGAATTTACTACCCAGTGGAAGGTGACTGAGAGCAAGACAGCAGATAAGTAAGTGATAGTCTTCAGATTGCGAAAAACGCCACGGATGAAACAGGTTGTGACAAAGAATAAAGGGATGACCATCTACTTGGTCAGGGAAGGCTTCTCCCAGGAGGGGACACTTAACAGAAACTTGAAGGCTGAGAGGTAGCAGCCAAGGTGAAAAGGCATTCTTGAGATGACTAGCAATCATCCGGAACTGATCGTGAGATGATTTTAGCACCCCTTCCTTCCTCCTTCCTCCTTCCTTCCACCCTCACCCAGTGCAGGCAGTTATTCAACCGAGGGGCAAGACCTCTTTGTGCAAAAGGTCAGCAGCCCCCCTGGGCAGGTTGAGCCGAGTCCTTTGCAGGGAACTTCTCCCCCTCTCTCCCTATACATGCAGGACCTGTGCCAGAATTCAGAGAGAAAAACGGGGAACTCCCATACAGACGGTTGTCTGATGCTGCCAGTTCCCAGGGGAGACGCTGAGAGGATGCCAAGCATACTGCCTTAATCCTTGTCCCTCCCACACCACAAGCAGCAACCTCTCTGAAATGTGCCTCCAAGGGATGGACAGGGGCCATTGGACAAATACTTTATCTCCCTCACCCTATGTATAGAGAAAGTCTGAGATGTATTCTATGCTAACTCAGCCCAGTGGGATGGAACCCCAGGTACCTAGCTCATGAACACTTTCTATATGAACCTCTTTCCCTTCGCTTCCCTGTCTCACCTCTCCACTCCCACCACGGTTTGCTGGATCACCTCCCAAATAAACAATCTGCATTCACATTCTTGTCTTAGAATCTGCCTCAAGGGGAGGGCAAGACAATAACACTTTACCCAAAGATGATTTCGTAAATCTAAATGGGACTGTGAGCTCCCAGCCTTGTGAGCTCTTTAAAGACTGGGGCGACCTGCCTTTTAATTCATTGCTGTATGCCCAACATCTCACCTAGGGAGGGTCTGGGACAGAAAAGATGCACCATCAATGAACTGTGTCCTCGCAGAACTAGGCAAGTCCACACAAGGGCAGACATTGGACTCGATCCTTCTCAGGGGAACCCTGGGGAATCTTTGCCTTCCCACCCCAGGATCTCAGACACCTGATGTAGGCATGAAAACGACCCCACTAAGGAAACCAGAGTGAGCGGTACAGCCAAAATTCAGGAGAGTGAGACGGAAGGGGAGCACAGGGCTTGCTGGACTGATGCAGCCTCTACTGTTTCCTCCTCTGCAGAGGTGCCCGTCTCCACTGGGCACAGCTCATCACAGTGAGTGTGCACGCAACCACAACACCAGGCCAGTGCAGTTAGTTCAGGAAAGGTACAAGAGCATGACAAATATATGTATTTTGAAAATTGGCCAGTCTTTTGCAATAATTTAGAGGCGCTAGTTAGGAGCAATAGAAACCCCCCAATTACTGATGTTTAAGGCTGGCACTGTTGCTGGCTGAATATTTCATGCATAAATGAACTTCCACTAGGCCACCCGCTGCTTCTGATGAGGCTCTTGCGGGCTTTATTGCCCGGCGCCCAGCGGGGTCCCGCCAATGGGCCCCATGACGGATGATGCATCGTTTTGCAGCTTAAATAATGCAGTGCAGGACAGGCTCAGTGCTGGTGCATTTTATTTACATATCAATTGAGTGGCCACTCCGAATATGAAGAAATATGAGAAAGAAAGTCACTGGCACTGAATATTTCATGGCTCTGAGCCTAGCTTGAAGTGAAAGGTCCCCAGCCCAGAGCTGGGCCTGGCTGTGTGTGCCAGGGAGTGCTGGCATTAGCAGTCCAGGAGATAAGGCAGGAACAATCTCCCCAGGCGGGAGGAGAGTTGCTAACTGGAATTGATGAGCCCTCCTATCTGGGCACAGCCTGCCGCTGCCTGCTTTTTTTTTTCTGCTTTTTCAAGCAGAATATAAGCTTTTTGCCTCTACCTTCTGGTTCCTGGAAATTTCTATAGAGAAGGGAGCTTGTTCAGGCTGACACAGACTGACTTCCCAAGCCACGTGGATGGAACAGAAGTCTGGAGAGGGTGGAAAATGGCATGGTCCACCTGTTAGTGCAACTTCATGTGCCTGATGCACAGTGAGGCCAAACAATCTGAAACAGAGGTATTTGGAGCAGAGAAAGGTTTATTACAAGGCCATGCAAGGAGACGAAGTGGCTTTTGCCCTAAAAAGTCTCGAGCTCGCTGAAAGATTTTGGCATTTTTAAAGAGCATGTGGGGGTAGGGGTCGCAGGATAAGTGATCAGCTCCTGCACAATTCTCTGATTGGCTAATGATGAGGGGACAAGGTGGTGTCACTGGGGTTAGCTTTATCAGTCCTTGGGCTCCAGGAAGCCTGGGGCTACGTGCTCACAGTCATCAAGAAGTTAACATCTTCCATTTGGTGGGGGGAGGGGTTTCACATCTACGAACCAACTCAGGAAATTTGCATCAAATACTATTACTATATCTAAGTACTTAAGAGAGGAGCTAAAGCAGAGGATATGGGGGAAGACCTGTCCAGGAAAGGCCCCACAGGCTCCTGCTCAGTAACACACACCCAGGAAGGCCCTCATCCTTTCTAAGAATACACAGGAAGATAAATCAGAAAACCCTGCCCAACCTCTTCTCCCCTTGAAATGCCTCTGGGAATCCCCATCCTGGCAATCATTCCTTTACCAATTACCTTACGATTCTCCACCATGTGCTAGGCTCCTCATTAAGCTGAGGATACAGTCATGAAGAATGGTGAGTCTGGGTGGGCTTGAAAAGATGCTCTGGAAACATGGAGACAGAACCCTGAGTCAGCCCTGAGATATAGCTTATTCTAGAGACAAGAATAATAGATATAGCTTATTCATTGCAAAAGCAATGAAATACAAATGTTAAAGTAAAAGAAACAGATCTAATATGGGATCAGATTTGTTCTTCCCTATTGCACGTCAAAGCTCTTCTCTCCAGGACTTAGACTAGCCCCTCACCATCTCTCCTTACCACCAACCTCCTCTCAAGTGCTTAAACATGACCTAATATTTTGCACCTAAGAATCTTGCTCCCAGCCCCCTCCACTAGATTAGAAGTCCCCAGGAGTTAGCAAAGCCAGACTAATGCCCTGCTTTTGGACTAACCACATGCCAACAGTGCTGTGCTCAGTTAGCTGAGTTTTCTGACTTCCTTATGCTCTTCATTCTACCAGTTTCTTTCTGAGAAATTAACACAATTTGTGCGTGCATGTGTGCTAAGTCGCTTCAGTCATGTCTGATTCTGTGCGACCCTACAGACTGTAGCCTGCCAGGCTCCTCTGACCGTGGGATTCTCCAGACAAGAATACTAGACTGGGTCACCATGCCCTCCTCCAGGGGATCTTCCCGATGCAGGGATCACAACTGCATCTTTTACATCTCCTGCATTTGCAGGCAGGTTCTTTACCACTAGTGCCTCCTGGGAAGCCCACACAGTTTGTGCATTACTAGTTGTTCGCTTGTATGAGCTTTCTCGTCATTTTGCATTGTTTTACATTTTGCTTTTGCTCTTTATCTACCCACAAGAATGAAAGCTCCGTGAGGTCAGGCACCTGTCTGCCTTGCTCACTGCTGTAGCCCCACTGCTGGTGCAGCACTTGACGACAAAGCCTGGCAGATCACAGTGGAGAGCGTGGGCCAGACTGCCTGGGCTTGAGTTCCAGAACCAATACTCTCTGCCTGAAGAGCTTTGGACAACGGACTGACACAGTTTCTCCCTCTGCAAAGTAGGGCCAATAATGCGGTTAGTCACTCAGTTGTGTCTGACTCTTTTCACCCCCACGGAACGTAGCCTGCCAGGGTCCTCTGTCCATGGGATTCTCCAGGCAGGAATATTGGAGTGGGGAGCCATGCCCTTCTCCAGGGGATCTTCCCAACCCATGGATCGAACCCAGGTCTCCCACATTGCAGGCGGATTCTTTATCATCTGAGCCACCAGTGTCCTCCTATCTTGTTAGGAAAATTAATTGATCGCATATGTAGACAGCTCAAGAACAGTTTGGGAATATGGTAAGTGCTATACAAGGATTTGTTTTCTATGTGGATATAGGTAGAGATAAAGATGGAGATAGATAAATAGTAGATACTCAATAAATATTTGATGAATTAATAATGTCCCGAGTTTAAGAAAGAGACAAAGTCCTAATTAGAGCAGAGCCTGAGACAGGGTTGAAGACCCTCACGAGGGTACATTCCTTGATCTCAGCAAAGACACCTTGAACTTGGAAACCTTAGAAGTTGGTTGCAGTGGGGAAGGGCAGCTGCAAGCAAAGTCCTGGTGGGACAGGACAGGAGCCAACACAGACCTTCAGTAGAGCCCCCACCTGGGACTGCTAGCCCATGGACAGCTAAATCATACATTATTGATTTGTCAGACGTATTTGCATATAAATAAGCATGATCATTCATGGAGGCCCGAACAGTGCCACCTCCCCTCAGCGCCATGATTACAGATGGATGGCCCTAGTTAGACACGAGCCAGGGACGCTGCTAGTAACCCTGCCGCCAAGTCAGCGGCTGATTTAAAACTACATTTATTGGAGCATGTAAGTGTGACAGCCTAGTGGTGAGTTTGGGATAATTAGTCTAAAAGACAAGATAAACGACTCCTAAAACTGGTATTGTGCTGAAGATGCCACCCCCATCCCCCTCACCCCCTCCCACCCGCTCAGCCCTGATGCCAAAAATATAGCCGATGATAATTAACTGGGAAATGTTCACAGGCGGGATTATGTTCCAATTGCATTTTCCAAAGGACTTTAGTATTTTACACCCAAGTTGATTGTGTTCCCCTCCCCCTGGTGATTAGACTGGAAGGGGGAGGGAGGTTTCAGCTAGAAGCAAAACCCGTGGATGCAGGGGGGTGGTCAGCAGCCCCAGACAAGGTCTCCAAGGCCAGGCAAGCAGGTGGCTGCTGTCAGCCTTCCCTGAGCTTGAAAGGAGACAGATCTGCAGGGTGAAGCATGTTGACCCCAGGGAAATTATGTCAGCCGTGTTAATTCCTTCCACGTGGGAGATCGGCCAGGAGCTTAGAGGCTGGCATCATCCCCCTCTGATGGATCAAGGGACCCAGCTGCTCAGCTATATCCAACACTGGAGTCTCATCATCATGGGGAGATACACTACTTGCTAACATTTCATTTTAATTATCCTAAATTACACTTACAGCCTGGCAGGGCCAGCTAGCAAATATCAAACATTACCTTGAAGACCAGCTTGGCCTAGAGCGGATCCTGTGGTCCCAGGGCTGGGACCTCAAAGCTATGTTGACATTGAAGGGAGAGGTTCACAGCCTTTTGGTTCCCATTGCCTACCTCCCTACTCCCAGGGAAAGGGTGGGGACTGCCTTGTGACCTCTAACCTAAGGTTTGAGGACTTCCTTTCTGAGATTCAGAGATGGGAGGGCCCTTTGGGATTTGCATGTGACCCTCAAAGAAGATGGCTTCCCAGGTGGCTCAGTGGGTAAAGAATCCCCCTGCAATGCAGGAGATGCAGGAGATATGTGTTCAATCCCTGGATCAGGAAGATCCCCTGGAGGAGGGCATGGCAACCCCCTCCAGTATTCTTGCCTGGAGAATCCCATGGACAAGAGGAGCCTGGAAGGCTACAGTCCATAGGATTGCAAAGAGTCATGAATGAGCAACTGAGTACACACACACACTCAAAGAAGAATCCAAAATAAAGGCAGCAGAACAGAGTCTGTGGTCAGTAGAACAATAAGGCCCCTGTGCATGCTAAGTAGCTTCAGTCATGTCTGACTCTTTGCAACCCCATGGACTGCAGCACACCAGACTTCCCTGTCCTTCACCATCTCCCAGAGTTTATTCAAATTCATGTCCATTGAGATGGTGGTGCCATCCATCTCATCCTCTGTCTCCCCATTCTCCCCCTGCCTTCAATCTTTCCCAGCACCTCTATCATGCTAGACCCCTATTGGACTCTACACATCAGGCCAGATTTTGTCCCTAGGCCCCAACCCTGTTTGTGGTAAAGGCACTAGTCTGGACCACAAACATCCAGGCCTGCCATAATCATTTTGGGGTAGAGCCACTCCCCAGCCCATCTCTCAGCTCAGCTGAGGTCATGTCAAGGGACTTGCCTAGCTATGGAAAGTATCCTCAATATCCTAATATGATTTGTTCTCTTGGAAATTTAAAATCCTATCTACTCTTTTCATAGCATAAACTAGAACAAGTAAACCTGATCAAATGCCCTGGTTAGTGAAGATGTCTAGAAGACAGTAATGCTCAACAAGGAAGAAGAGGACTTAGTCCCTCAAGAATGTGTCATAATCTCTGATCTGGGGTGAGGAGCATAGGAGATTTGTACTTTTATTGAAGGAGACATGGGTATAAAATCATGTGCAATCTTTCAGTATAGCCTTTGATCTGTCAGATCCTTGTATCAGTCAGCTACTGCTGTGTAACAACCACCTTAAAATTCTCACATGCATACAATGATAACTATTTATGTTTCACTTATGGGTCTTCAGATCATCTTAGATCTAGCTATTCTAGGCTGAGCTGCTCTAGATTAGGCTGGCTTTGAGGCCAGAGATTAGATTCTGCTGACATTCCATTGACCAAGGAAGACAACAAAGTCAAGCCCAAAGTCAAGGAATAAAGAAGTGAATTCTCATAAAGAGTCCAAAGCAAGGCATTTGACAAAATCCAATTTAATAGAGCAGATAAGTATACTTCTCCCATGGACATGGGAGGGAAGTAGAAGGAGAGAAAGGAGAAAATATTTGCCTGACCACCATAAAACCCATCACCTACTCTAAAACTCTGGGGACACTGGAATGGTCCTCTCATGTACTACCCCTCATTCCAGGCACAAGAGTCTAAGCCTCAGACTACTTTCCATGTATACACTAGCCTCTCTGCACACCATCTGAGTCCCTTGCTGACTCAAGTTAGCCATGTCCCAAAGCCTGGTCAGTACTTGTTTCCAGGTTTAGACAGTCACCACATAAAATCCCAGGCCTGAGCTGGATGGGATCCCATGCACATAGTAGATGTGCAAGAATAATTAATTGAATGGATTAATGAATGAATAGATCGATCGATCAATCCCAAGCCCATGCTTTGAACACTGTTCACTGGTCTGTTGGATGCCTTGTACTTAAGCTCAATCCCACTGCCATTCCTGCTGTATTCACAGCTTGGCCAGGGATATGCTCTAGAATCCACCCACCCAAACAATAACTGTACAAGCTCCAGACCCTCTCTTTCTCAGCTTTCACAACACTGGCCATGCTGTTGGCAGTAATTCCAAAACAGCCTACAAATGTGGATGTGGGAGACCACATCCCCGGAATGTTTTGCAAAAAGCAAATATTGTGACTAACAATTGGAAATGTGGTGCTTTTATCTGCACTTTTGGTAGCTGCTCATATGTTCACATTAAAACAGTTGAAAATGTATAATTAAAAATCTGTTTCAAAATTCAAGGAACATGTAAAAATAATTTAGGCATTCACAGATGGAAAACAAAAACAAATAAGTGTGAGCAATGGGGAGGGGTGGGAATAGAAGAAAGCCAACTTCACCAGAACTCAACCCCAGTGGATGGTGATGAGAATAAGGGTTCATGCCCCACACTCCCCAGTATGGAACACAGACGGTCTGGGCTGAACCTGCAGAATTTCAATCCACCCAATCTGATGCTTGGAGAAGGCAATGGCACCCCACTCCAATACTCTTGACTGGAAAATCCCATGGACAGAGGAGCCTGGAAGGCTGCAGTCCATGGGGTCGCTGAGGGTCGGACACGACTGAGCGACTTCACTTTAACTTTTCACTTTCATGCACTGGAGAAGGAAATGGCAACCCACTCCAGTGTTCTTGCCTGGAGAATTCCAGGGACAGGGGAGCCTGGTAGGAGGCCGTCTATGGGGTCGCACAGAGTTGGACACGACTGAAGCGACTTAGCAGCAGCAGCAGCAGCAATCTGATGCTTGAACTTTTCGGTGTGAGAGGAATTGTGGGAATAAACCTCGAGTGAACATTTAGTGAAAAGCCCTAGGCATGGGGCTCAGATACAGATGAATGGGATGCAGACACAATCCTGAAGTCCAGCAGTAGAGACAAACAAGCACCAGGGGAAAGACATGTAAATTGACATTAAATTGCAAGGGTTTGCCAACTCCCCACCTCCCAGACTACTAAAGAGGAGCTTATCTTTAGCTATTCTGACCCTCTTTCTCCTCTGCCATCTCAGGGAGATTCTGAGTCTGCCAGTAATTTCCCTTGGATTCTTTTTTTTTTTAAACTCCCATTTAGGAAAATGTAAGGAAAACCCACTTAGGAGGACGAAAGTACTTGAGAGAGAAAGAGAAGTAACAAGGAAGTCAAGAGCCGTGATTGGTATGGCTTAGACACTTTTAGTGCGGAGTTAATTATGAGGACAGCTACAAAAGGAGAGAGCAGTTGAAAGTCAGAGGAGTGAGGAAAGAGAATTTTAAGTGTTGTTGTGAATTAGGATTTGGATCTTCTCTGACACTTGAGAGATACCAATAAAAGATTTAAATTGCCTTAAATTCCTTCGACTGCTTTACGTGATTCTTTAAATGCAACTCCATGCTAAGACTGGGCCACGTGGGGCCTTGGTTTTATTTGGGTTCTATGAGCAAATATGCATTTCGTATACCCTGTGGAGCAAGTTCCAATAGAGGTGTGGATACAGCACTTTAAGAATATAGATATTTGCAAAGCAAAAATAGACATGGATGTAGAGAACAAATGCATGGATATCAAGGGGGAAGGGAGTGGGAGGGATTGAGAGATTGAGATTGACACATATATGCTATTGATACCGTGTATAAAATAGACAGCTGAAGAGAACTTACGATGTAGCACAGAGAACTCTACTTAATGCTCTGTGATGACTTAAATGGGGAGGAAATCCAAAAAAGAGGGGATGCATGTGTATATATAGCTGATTCATTTTGCTGTACAGTAGAAATTAACACAGCATTGTAAAGCAACTATTGTTTTGTTGTTCAGTTGCTAAGTCATGTCCAATTCTTTGCAATTCCTTGGACTACAGTAAGCCAGGCTTCCTTGTCCTTCACTACCTCCCAGAGTTTACCCAAATTCACGTCCATTGAGTTGGTGATGCTATCAAGCCATCTAATCCCCTGCCGCCCTCTTCTCCTATTGCCTTCAATCTTTACCAGCATCTGAGTCTTTTCCAATGAGTTGGCTCTTGGCATCAGGTGGCCAAAGGATTGGTTGGTGCTTCAGAAAGCAATAATACTCCAATGTAAAATAATTTTTTAAAAATTTTGAAAAAAGAATATGGAGAAGGGAGCATTCCAGAAAAGGAAGCCAGGCTTCCCAGAGGAGTAATGTTTGAGTTGGATCCAGAAGGATACGTTCACCTTACAGGCATGAATTGCAAGCGCATTCCTGGTTGTGGAAATAACTGCAAAGATATAGAGTGTTTAGGGAAAATTGGAAAGTCTAGTGGGGTGAAGAAAGTGAAAGTGTTAGTCACTCAGTCGTGTCCGACTCTTTGTGACCCCATGGACTGTAGCTTGCCAGGCTCCTCTGTCCCTGGAATTCTCCAGATAAGAATACTGCAGTGGGTAGCCATCCCCTTCTCCAGGGGGTCTTCCTGACCCAGGGGTGGAACCCGGGTCTCCTGCATTGAAGACAGATTCTTTACCATCTGAGCCACCAGGGAAGCCCTAGTCGGGTGAAGAAGCAGCCAAAAACTCATTGGGTAGACAAGAGCCATATGGTAAAAACGAATGACCTCAAATGTCATTAGGAGAAGCTCAGCCTTTACCCTGTGGTCAACAGACAACCGTGATTTTGAGTGTGGGAGTGATACGTCAGTGGAGTCACATCCACCCAACCCTCTTGCCAGGACGGCCGCAGCCCCTAAAGCAAGCCGCCCCCTCCTGGACTCTGTCCCCAAAAGCGTAAGCAGGGGAAATGGAATCAGGCCTCAAGCTGACTCCAGAGGTTACAAAGGCACTTGCAAGAAGTTCACAGTTCCCAAGAACAGAGAAAGACATACTCTGGAAAATAAAAAAAGCCATTTGTCATCTGAATTCATGTGCAAGGAACACATTTGTTTCCAATGAAGTGTGTTTCACAAACTTGTTTAAATGGAAATGGACCTGATTTCAATGGCAATGCAGTCTTGGTGGCAATCTGATGTTTTATTTTATTGTTTGCAATTAGTGACAAGGGAGGAAAATATTCAAATCCCGCCACATCACACAGGGTGTATGTTAACCGAGTACTTAGCTCTGATGAGAGAATGGTGGTTGAAGAATGCAGGCATGAAGAACTTGAGCTCCCAGAAAAGGGGCCAAAAAGACATGGTGTCTTCAAGCTCTTAACAAAGTAGGGGTGCTATTTAAAGCCAAGAAGTACGGGGACTTCCCTGGTTGTCCCGTGGTTAAGAATCCGCCTGCTGGTGCAGGGGACACAGGTTCGATCCCTGGTCCGGGAAGATCCCACATGCCGCAGGGCAGCTGGGTCCATGTGCCACAACTACAGAGGCCCACACACCTAGAGCCTGTGCTCCACAACAAGAGAAGCCACCACAGTGAGAAGCCCTCACGCCCCAGCTGGAGAGTAGCCCCTGCTTCCTGCAGCTAGAGAAAGCCCACACACAGCCACAAAGACCCAACACAATCAAAAATTAGGTAAAGTTTTAAAAATAAAATCAACAAGTATAGCTGACTTCTGGGATGAGGAGGAAACCAGAGAAGGAAATGTCTGTCCAAGGACAGGACAAGCTGAGGGTCTAGGGAGCCCGGCACAGCTGCTGAGCCGAAAGTTTTGGGAAGAAATGCCCTGTGGCCACAGAGGAGAGGCCTCTGACTTGTCCACTCACCAAGTGTGAGGGGCAGAAGGTAAAAAGCCCAGAGGCTGCTGTCCAGAATTGCCCAGGGAAGTTTTTCAACCTCAAAGTCATTATTGACAGTATGAATTGGATAATTCTTTGGATTGGGTCATGCACAGTATAGTATTGAAAAATGTTTATCCACATCCTGGCTCCTTACCCACTAGAGGCCAGTAACATCCCCTTCAGAATGTCTCCAGAATTCACCAAGTGTTCCCTTGGGGACAGATTGCCCCCAGTTGAGATACCTCCTCACCTAGACTTTGATGACCAGTTCTGAGTCTTGGTTATTTTTGAAAGAGGGGGTCCAGAACTTATGAGAGAAAGATTTAAAGGCTTAAAAAGCTCCATTCTGAAGAATCTAAAGATTTGCAGTTAACCTCTGATGGTTAACCTCTGGTGGTTAATCCTCAGTTAACCACCACTGCCCTCCCATGATGGACTTCAGGGAGGTCCCTTAGCTTTGCTCACAGAGTCCCTCAGTCAAAAAAGACTGAAGAAGAACTGATCAGCTGTCATGGGGCTATGGGGTGCATGTTGATTTAGAATTCTATGGAGCTGGGTTTGAGCCCAGGCTTCTCACTTGATCATGCATGGTCTGTCCTTCAGGCACCTGGATCCTCCCTTCCTTACTGTGTTCAAGCCCCATTGGTCTGCTGGCAAACATCTTCACACTCAGCCTCAGGGCCTTTGCACTGGCTGCTACCTCTGCCTAGAGCATTGTCTACACATACCACACATACACGTACCCCTAGACACACATACACACACACACACACCCATATATACACACATGCCCTTAAAGACACACACATACACACACATAGCCATAAACACGTGCGTGTGTGCTAAGCGACTTCAGTCATGTCTGACTCTTTGCAACCCTATGCACTCACTGTAGCCTGCCAAGCTCCTCTGTCCATGGGATTCTCCAGGCAAGAATACTGGAGTGGGCTGCCATACCCTCCTCTAGACCCATAAACATACATATACACACAAACCGATATATACACACATGCCCATAAAGACACACACACACACCCAGAAACACACACATACTCATAAATACATACACACGCCCAAAAACATACACAGCTTGCTCATCCACCTTCTCTTTCTCCAGGTCCCAGGTTAAAGGCTGCCTCCCCACAGGCTGTTTCCCTGACTCCCTGGGCCCTTAGGCTCCATGGTGTACACTGTACATCATCCTGTGCTAGTCGTGGTTAGATAAATATGTAGGGGGGTGGGCAGAGCTGAGGCAGGTGGAAAAAAGAAAAAGAAGTAAGCCTGAGAGAGCATGGCCAAGACGGAAAAAGACACAGAGAAACACGGGGACATGGAGAGAGGAAAGAATGCCACAGTAAATAAAGGGCGAAGCCTTGATCGCAGTAGCTTTTCCTCACCCTCTGCCATCTGTGCGTCCACAACTGCTTCCCCGCCCCCAAGCCCCGGCACGGGTCTAGACTTGCACAACCTTCCAGCACTAACCGAGGGACCAGCACCTGCGTCCTCACATTTCTGGCTTCTATCAGCCCCGAGTGACTGCAGCCATCGTATGCTTCTTTCACCAGCTGGGACCCTGAGGCTCAGCAAACGTGTGTAACTTGCCAGGAGCCACATCACTAGTGGGGCTTCCCAGGTGGCCCAGTGGTAAAAAATCTGCCTGCCACGCAGGAGACAGGGGCTCGATCCCTGGGTCGGGAAGATTGCCTCGAAGAGGAAATGGCCACCCACTCCAGTATTCATGCCTGCCTGGGAAATCCCATGGACAGAAAAACCTGTCAGGGCAGGGCTATAGTCCATGGGGTCGCAAAAGAGTGAGACAGGACTTAGAGACTAAACAGCAACATCAATATTGAGAGACTGGTGTCGCAGGCCCCCAAGAGGGAACTGGCCCAACGTGGGTGGGGCCGCAAAGTTGATGATCAGGAAACATTTACTGAAGGAGAGGGACACACTTCAGGGAAATTTGCCTCCAGCCCTAGGTACAGCAAGCTCTATCCTGCCCACCCCATCCCACCACCACCACCCACCCCCGCTCACTTATCACCGTGTAATTGAAATAATGCCTATCGACAGAGACTCACAAACAACTGCTCAATTTTCCTCAAAATTCAATTAAACTTCGTTTATTCTGGGGATCGATCCAATTAAAAGAAGGAAAATTTCAGATGGTCTGAGCAACACCATCCATCATCAAGCCCAGTGTCTACCCCAGTGATGTAATAATTTGCCCAATCAATGCTTTAAAAGCATTTAGCAGTCTTGATAATGAACTTTTGTCAAAACAGCCTTGCAGAGCAATAAGTGCCTGTAGATTAATATGAAGTCATAAAGGGCTAATGCCTTGTGGGAGGGGTGGGGAGCAAGAATCAGTGGGAGCCGCGGCCCGGAGCTTCCACAGAACCAGGAAGAGCAGTGTTTCCAGGACTCAGAAAATACCAAGCGCACTTCCCCATTTCTGTTCTGTCTGCAGTTTCCTCTCCCTTCCACGGTCTCGGGTGCCCATCTTCACCAGCCAGACACCTGGGACAGCATAGATCCAGGCCATCACATTCAGGGCATGTGAGGCCACCCATACTATTGGAAACAGTTTCCAAGGGAAGGGGACTTTGCTGGGAAGGCTCTACCTGACCATCTCTGTAAACTCTGGCTTCAGCAATGGTCTTTGAGCTACAAAAGGCTCCTTTTCTACTACATCTCATCTTCTGAGGCAAGGGGGATATTTAACTTATTCACTGTGTGACCTTAAGCAAGTTACTTAAGGTCTCTGAGCTTTAGTTTTTCATCTGTAAAATAAGGATGATAGAATATATTGATGCTCCGGGAAAGGAGATTAAGTTGGATTTGTAGGTGATGAGGATGCAAAGAGTAATAAGACCCAGCCTCTATCTTTGACGAGTTCAGGGACTTTCCTATTAGTCCAGGGGCTAAGACTCCATGCTCCCAATGCAGGTAGCTGGGTTCAATCCCTGGCCAGAGAACCAGATCACACATGCTGCAACTAAGAGTTTGTGTGCTGCAACTAAAGATTGAAGATCTGCAGGCCTCTACTAAGATCCAGAACAGCCAAATAAATTTTTTTTTTTTTTTTTTTTTTTTTCAAAAAAATAGCTCAGAAGCATTGGGAGAGATAGGTAAAAACACCCACAACGCAAGAAGCTAACGCTGTTAGACATGTCCAAACCCAGTGCTGGAAATACTGCCTGAGATCAGAAGGAGTTTCATCAAGGTGGTGACCCTTGAGCAAAGAGCAGCTATCTGCCAGATGGAGAAGAGAAGGGAGAGAGTCTGGGCTGAGAGGACTGCAGGGCAGAGATGTAGGGGGCACATGTGAGATGCCCAGCATAGCTGAAACAGAACCAGGAAATGGAACAGGATGGATTGACTAAGCCAGATCCTCAAAGGTCTCATTTGCCAGGCTGAGGAGCTGGTCCTATGTTGTAACAGTAATAGGGAGCCAGAGAAGGTCTTAAGCCAGGGATGGAGTTAAGAACAACAATTGCGCTCAGGAAAGTTCCTTCTGTGAGAGGGATGAATTGGTGGGGATGGGAGAGTCCGAATTTAGGTGAGATCCATGTGCTTATCACACAACTCCATTCCTCCAGGAATCCCCCAACTCTTCTCTCCCCAAGTGAGCACACCCACCCCAACCTCCCTGGTCCCAGCAAGTGACCCCATTCCCTCCAGGCAAGAAACCTAGCATTCCTTCTACACACTCTCCTCTTCCATCCCTCACACTTCCTAGGGTCCCTCAGAAACCTCCTACTTGAATGCTGGCCCCTGTGTGTGGAAGAACAGGATGGCCCATCCCCAAAAGGTATGCTCACTTTAGTCCAACAAGGGGTCCTTAACACTCTCAGAGGGAGGCCAGGATGTACCGTGAGCCCAGCAACCAGACCTGGACACGCCCAGAGCTGTCCGTGGTCCTGGCTGCCTTGGTCCAGGGAAGAAGAAGGGACAGACTCTCCCCAAGGCAGGTCAGAAACCCTTCTGTGGTGTCAGGGGAGTTCCCCTCCAGCATCAGGACTTGGCAGGTGACTCGCTGATGAGCTGGACCAGTCTGAGCTGGGTGAGCCTCTGGGCCCTGGAGTGGTCCGGGACCCCTCAAGGCTGGACTCCCACTCCAGTCCCTGTAGGCTGGAGGCTACCCTGGGTGGTCAGTGCTCTCACCACGGGGAACAAGGCTGTGGCTCCAGCTCTCAGTGCTAACAATGCCTTCAGACGCTCCTTTTCAGGCCAAAAACCAGAAGAAAACCCCAGAGGTTGGCCACTGCTTTAAAAGCCAGGTGGTCTGGGTGGCCAAAGGGAATGAAACTCTAGCTCTATTTGCTGGATGTCATTGCAGCCCTGTAGGTGCCAGGCCCTGACCTGCCATCAGAGGCCCAGGATTTGGAAAGAGGAGGATTAAGAATTAAAGAGCAGGGGGAGAAAAGGGCGGGGGAAGCTTGTGCTGCTCGCTCAAGGGGGAGAGTATTAAATGAAGTCCAGAAATGCTTTTTCAAAGACTTGTGCCATTAGGACTTAATATTAAATTTACTTCTTCAGTGCCTTAAAAAATAGCTAATTTTTTTTTCAAAAGGTGCTTTTGATGCCAAAGGTATGGCTTAGGCTGAAAGGCGCCGGCACATCAAACATCATTTGGGGGGATTTCAAAGGGCTGTTTCAGCAGGATCCTGTTTTCCTCATCCCCCTCCTCAGCTGATGAAGTTTTCTGAGCCCCCTGAAGTCAGAGCTTGTGTTCTGGGCTATCAAAGACCCCTCGGCAACATGGAGTCCGTCTGTCTGTCCCAGTAAAACTTTCGCATAGAAAGGCTCCTTTTTACGCAGAGATCTGAGGGGGAGAATAAAAAGGATGCTGATTTGCCAGGAAACAGGAGGGAAACCCTGCTGAGCTGATAGGAATCTTCTGACCAGATTTGAATACATTTGGCCCAGACAAGGGGCTGGGGGGGAGGAAAATCCATTACTTTGGAGAAAAGACTCGCAGGGTTTCAAAAGGAAATATGTAAATGCTGGGAGAAATCATTTGTGTGGGCTTGTGCGGGAGTGTTTCAGATGCCCCAAGTTTTAACATCCTCAACGAGGAGGAAAAGCAGGGGAATTGAGTCACTGCTGTTCAGGGGAGGCCTGAGGGAGCTGGAGGGGGTCTCTGCCTTGCCCTGGGACTCTGCCACCAGCCGGGTCGAGGGTCCAAGGCTCAGACAGCTGGGTACCCCCTCCCCAGTGGAATCTCATGGTCTCAGTACCTAAAGGGCCTTCCTTCCCTCAAGCCTCCAATGAGGCATCTGCAGGCTGATCATGCTCACGGAGGCTCCCCAGACAGTCCCATTGTCCATGTCAACTACAAATGGGTGCTTGCCATGGGCACCTCCATCTACCTGCACAAGGATTAAATCATGTGCTGCTGCAGCTGCTAACCTTCAATACCCTCTGAAAGAGTTCGGCGCAGAGAGCAGAAATGAGGCACTCTGAGCTGGGGTGGAGGGCTGGGGGCAGAAGGGACGGGGCAGGTCTTCAGATAGTTAGATATTCTCTGGAGCTGATTTTATGAGCCCAATTCTTATATCTCCCCATATCTAAAAATCCTTCATGGTGACCACTGTTCCTCGTGTCTAGCAAAGCTTCATGAGACTAGTAGAAACCTTCTGGAAAAATAGGCTCAATTGCATGTATTCCCCCTTCACCAAAATCTCATATATACTGACCTTCCCCTCCGCCTGCCCACCTTTTTGGAGCAGTTTCTCAGCGCTGCTGTCTCCCAGGCTGCAGTCCTCACTTTGCCCTCAGTAAAACTGAGCTCACAACTCTCACTTCGTGCATTAAGTCGACATCCAGATGGGAAGACGGAGGTTCAAAAGGAGAAAGACATCACCCAGGGCCTCCTCTGGATTCTGGCTGGGCCCTGCCCGCAGGCCTTCTCCCCGCAGCCTCTGTGCATCCCTGAGAACTACGCTGCTCCCTGAGGACTGCACCTGGGCAGCTGTTGAATATCTCTACTCCTAGCTTCTGGAGACACCATAAAGTGGGACTCCTATCATACCCGATCCTGGCAACAGGCATCTCTGTGGCTTGGTCTTGTCCCCAGTCTCAGGGGACAAGGAACATAACTGGGAAATGAACAATTATGCCCAGATAATTAGATGGAAATCTCTGCTCATGCCTTCAGGAGTCTGGGGTCCTGGGCTCAGCTTGGTGTTTGGGGGAAAGCCTCAGTTCCTTCCTTAGTTAAGGTTAATTCCATCAGCCCTGTCTCTGCTTCACAGGCCCACTGGGAAATCCCACTTAGGTCAAAATGGCAACTCAGTCCAGTATTGGTGCCTGGAGAATCCCACGGACAGAGGAGCCTGGCGGGCTGCAGTCCAGGGGGTCACAGAGAGTCAGACACAACCGGAGCAACTATGCCACCGCAGGAAGAAAAGCTGTAATCAGGGAGTCCACCAAACAGGGCAATCTAAGGCCCCCTTGCTCCTCCAGCAGTTTCAGGCACAAACAGGCAAGAGGGAGGAAGTTGTTTCGAAGGCTGTACTGTGTGGTTGTTGCACATGCACCTGAGGCCCTCCGAGGCCCTGCCCTCCCACATCACCGCTAGACTTTTCACAACAGATTTGGGGCTCTCTTCTTCATTAGGAGACTAGTTGGGTGACCTTGGGGCAGAAAAGAACCCTGGGAGCTTGTTTCTTTGGTAGGATGGGCGTCAGGAGCTGGAGCCGCCTGACGTGAACTCCTAGTCTGAACTCATTACCCCAGGAGTCGGGAGCCCGCAAAGCTCAGCATTTAAATCTGAGCACTGTCTTCCAGCCAGGAGAGGGAGAGGAGAGAGGAAAGAGAGGCGATAGCTCATCATTAATGGTCTTGAATTAATATAAATTAGTCAAGCACATCTCGGCTGCTCCCGGTCAGGCAGAGCCTGGGGCTCCCAGGGAACAGCCCAGGGGTCCCTTTCCCCTCACACGCAGGCAGCCATCCATAAAGCCGCTGCTGACCGAGCACTCCCCCCTGCTTTTGCCAGCCCTCCCCACTCCCACCCCCACCCCCAGCTCCAGGCCCCAGAGGTACAAAATGCGCTGGCTGGCTGGCGATGGCACCCCTGGGGCCAGGGGCGGGAGTGGGCCCCCCCAGCCCAGAGCCTGCAACCTTTGGAACATTGCCATCCAGAGAACCACTCTGCCCTTAGGAGCGGGGAGTGCCCTGAGCTCAGCAGCAACATGGGTGAGTCAAGGTCACAAGCAGAAAGACGCCTGGTGCCAGAGCCTCGCAATCCTGGGCCACCCAGAGCTTTGGGACCATGGGCTGCCCAGGGCTTCGGCTTGCTTGTGTGAACACATGGGGCTGTGAATTCTCTCCCTGCAAGGAGCTCAGATCAGGCCGCCCCTTTCTCATCCTCAGCAGTTCAGCTATAATTCAGGGCTGCAAACCATCCACTGGGTAGCACAGGATAGCTTGGCACCAGCCAGGGGCACAGGGATGAGAACCTGCAGGTGACCTGGGTCTCCTGATACAGGCTTGACCCAGTGAGGCACGTTGGGACCATCTGGCTCAGGTCTGACCCTCAGGAGCACTCAGAGCCATTCCCAGAACGAAGCAGAAGGCAGGCTGCTCAGTCCAAGGCTGAGAGGTTGAAGGGCACTCCCGGTATCCCTGGGAGACAGGAATTTTTACCTCCATTTACTGATACGGAAACTGACTCTGGGAGAAGTTAAACCACGTGCCAGGAGGTCACACCGCCAGGAAATGACAAAACTGGATTTCAAGCAGTGGTAAGAATGACCTTTTATCAGTGTGGTGATTAAAGTATTACATGCGATTCCTCATACCATTCTCCCAGCCTCCATGAGACAGGACAGGATTGCCCCAGTTTTGTGTACATAGCAAGTGAAGCTCAGAGTGGGGAGCCAGATTCCCCACCGTCACGCAGCTAGCAAAGATGATGAGCTGTGATCCCAACCCACAGCAGTTCTGCCTCCAGAGCCCTGCAACATAGTACAGACACTGGCAGGAGACAGGCCTGTCTTTTCCATGTCAAATCCCACCTTTTCCATTTACTAGCCTTGTGACTTTTTTTTTTTTGGCTACACTGGGTCTTTGTTGCTGCCCACGGGCTTTCTCTAGTTGCACCGAGAGGGGCTTCTCTTCATTGTGGTGCTTAGGCTTCCCGTTGTGGTGGCTTCTCTTGCTGCGGAGGCTTCAGTGGTTGCAGCACATGCGCTTAGTTGCTCCTCAGCATGTAGGATCTTCCTGGACAAGGGATTGGACCCACATCCCTTGCATTGGCAGGCAGACTCTTAACCTCTGGACCACAGTTCATTCAAAGTCACATGGGTAGAGGAATCCACTAGCCATGTGACTTTGAATGAATTGCGCAGCAGACTCTCTTGGTCTCAATTTCCCAACCTTTAAAAAGGAAATCATTATCATAATACAGTAGTGCGTGTGTACATTCTCCATTGCTAAGTTGTGTCCAACTCTGTACAACCCTATGGACTGAAGCCCACAGGCACCTCTGTTCATGGGATTCTCCAGGCAAGAAGACTGGATTGGGTTGCCGTGCCCTCCTCCAGGGCCTCTTCTCGACCCAGAGATTGAACTCGCATCTCTTATGACTCCTGCATTGGCAGGCAGATTCTTTACCACTAGCGCCACCTGGGAAGCCCCAACACAGTAGTAGTGAAGTGGAAAAGGTCAGTTTTCATTCCAACCCCAAAGAAAGGCAATGCCAAAGAATGTTCAAACTACTGCACAATTGCACTCATCTCACTTGCTAACAAAGCAATGCTCAAAATTCTCCAAGCCAGGCTTCAGTAGTACATGAACTGTGAACTTCCAGATATTCAGGCTGGATTTTAAAAAGGAAGAGGAACCAGAAGTCAGACTGCCAACATCCGTTGGATCATCAAAAAAGCAAGAGAGTTCCAGAAAAAACTCTACTTCTGCTTTATGCCAAAGTGTTTGACTGTATGGACACAACATCCTGTGGAAAATTCTTAAAGAGATGGGAACACCAGACCACCTGACCTGCCTCCTGAGAGATCTGCATGCAGGCCAGGAAGCAACAGGTAGAACTGGACATGGAACAACAGACTGCTTCCAAATTGGGAAAGGAGTACATCAAGGCTGTATATTGTCATCCTGTTTATTTAACTTATATGCAGAGTACATCATGAGAAACGCTGGGCTGGAAGAAACACAAACTGGAACCAAGATTGCCAGGAGAAATATCAATAACCTCAGATATGCAGATGACACCACCCTTATGGCAGAAAGTAAAGAAGAACTAAAGAGCCTCTGATAAAAGTGAAAGAGGAGAATGAAAAACTTGGCTTAAAGCTGGACACCATTGAGCAACTGAACTGAACACTTAAAACAGGGCCTGATTGATACCAAGCATTGTGTGTTTGTTACACGAACCTTTCTCCTGCCCAACCATAATTCCACTAATTCTGCAAGTATTAACATAAAAACTGGCAACTTGGAGGACCCTCTTCTCCAGCCAGTTCCCTGCCCTCCGTGATCTGAAGCTGGAGGGAGACACACACCCGAAACAGGCCATAGACCCGATATCATTAATGCTTCTGTCAGAGCAAACGAGGCCATTAACTGAGAGCTCAGTGATGGGATTGTCCTACATGGTATTTATTATAGGGTCCTTTTCCTGACACCTCCCAGGGAGAGAATATTAAATATTTAATGCAAACAAGGTTGCTCATTTTTCATCCCCATGTCAGCACTCGAGTCAGCTCTGATCTGGGGAGAGTCGAAGTCCACCAACCTGGCACCTGGGTGCTCTTGCACCTCCTTGCCCCTGCCACTCTGGCCAGGGTTGGGGGGCCAGACACAGGCTTGGATGGGATCCTGATGAGGACCCAAGCCAGGACTCTGGGAACTGAGATTCAGGTGGACCCCAGGAGGTTCTCCTTCATCAGCCACTCTCAATGGCTGATGGGGGTCGGGACATGGTCAAGCAAAACTCAGTGCCCAGCATTCCAAAGACTTGTGAGTGAGTCAGGGGCCCCTGGAGCCTATGATCCTTCCCGGTCCCCTGCTCATCTCTCCACGTGCACTCCTGATTCCTCAACCACCTGCAGCCACTCCCCGAACCACCAAACCCTCTGCTGGAGGAATAAACATAACACCCTGAAGCAGAACTTGAATGGGAACTGCGTGAGTAGGTGCACAAAAGCCCCAGCTGTCTCGCTCCTTGGGTGGGCTATGCCGACGTGCATGTTCTGTGCTGTCTCCCAAAGTCTCCAGTAGGACTGGGCTCCCGCTGCCCACAGAGGTAACCTGCCCAGGAAGACATGCATTTCCTCCTCTCTGTTCTCGCATCCTCTCTCTCCGACAAGCACATCTGGGATCACCTCCCCAACAGACTGCCTGCCCTCACATCTTCATTTCGAGGGCTGCTTCTATAGGGACTTGAACTACTGTAATGCCTTGGCCACGTGGGGTCTAATCAGAGAGTGTGGGGTGCAAGGCTCAGGCACGTGGGTATTCATTCAGGGAGCACCCACCTGCTCAGGGCCAGGCCCCATGCTGGGGGCTGGGGATGCAGTGAGGACCTCAAAAGTCTGACTCCTGCACCCCCAGGAGCTCCAGGTTGGTTGGGGGCACAGTGCCGAGACACTAAATGCAGCGCAAGGTACTCAGCTCTCACTCTCATCACCTCCAGCCTAGCAAGCCAGCCCAAGTGATGCCACCCCGAAGAGAAAGTGGTGCCCATCTCAGGTCTCCCCTTCATGGAAGCATCGAGCTCCTCACCAAGGTGCATCCTGACCACCAGGGTCCAACCCCTGGATGATAGTTTGTCAATCATTTGTGTTGATTTCCCAGCATTCCTTCTTCCTCTTTTTTTTTTTTTTTTTCCTGGTGATTTCTGATTACCTGTGTTGTACTTGGGTGTCTGTGATCCCCATGTGAGGAGGGGCCCTGAAAGGAATGAAAGGCATTTTCCAAGCATCAAGGCCTGATGGGGGCAGGAGGGGACAGACACCTAGATTTTCCATCCCCAGAACATTGACCAAAGACGTGCTCCTGGGTGTCAGGCCTTCTGCTCTGGGTTGCTATGCCCACCCAGGGGAGGCTGGCTGCAGGAGTCTCCGGACCTGGTGGGGAAAGGGAAGGGGAGCCCACTAAAGGCCAGCCAGGTTCAGCGCTTTACCTCCAGGATCTCCTTCAGTTCTCACAACAACCTAGAGCAGAAGCTGTTCCCTCCTCCTTTACAGATGAGGAAACTGAGTCACTGAGGCATAAGGTGGCTTGCCCAAAGCTACTCGTGATGTGGGGACCCTTCGCACTCCTTCTTCCCACCTCTGCAGGCCGAGGAAGAAGGAAAGAGGTCACTTGGGGTTTTGTCCTGAGGGAACTGGGGAGCCACAGAGGAGCAGGAAGCAGGGGAGGCAAAGGGCGAGATGCACCTGAACCCATCGCGATGATTCAGCCCAGGGCTGCTGCCGGTACTTGCCAGGCTGGGGGTCTATTTAGACCCGTCTACCGCTCACCCCTTCCCTGGTCAGGCCAGGGTTGAGAGGCTGAGCCCTCTGCTGGGAACTCAGCAGTGCTCCACTCCTCCCACTCCTGGGCTGGGCTTCTGTAAGAACTCCCACCTGAGCTCTCCTCCTTTGCTCTTTTTTCTCTTCCAGGCTTATTGAGATATAATAGACATACAACACTGGATAAGTTTAGAAAGAAAAGTGGCTCAGTGGTAAAGAACCCACCTGCCAATGCAGGAGACTCAAGAGATGCGGGTGTGATCCCTGGGTCAGGAAAATCCCCTGGAGTAGGAAATGGCAACCTACTCCAGCACTCCTGTCTGGAAAATTCCATGAACAGAGGAACCCAGCAGGCTAAGTCCATGGAGTCCCCAAGAGCTGGACACGAGTGAGCAACTGAGCACACACAAACTGGGTAAGCTTAAGGTGTAAAGCCTAATAAGGTGTAAAGCCTAATGCATCATAAAATGATAACCACAATAAGTTTAGTGAATATCCATCATCTCATATGGATAAAAAATTAAAGAAATAGAATTTTTTTCTTTCTCATGAGAACTCTGGATTTACCCTCTTACCAACTTTACATAGCATACAGCAGTGTTAAGTGTATTTATTATGTTGTGCATTCTATCCCCTGTACTTATTTATCTCAGAGCTACAAGTGTATACCTTTTAACTATTTTCATCCAATCTCCCATCCCTCACCTGCCGCCACTGGTAACATAAATCTGACCTCTTCCTCCAGTGGTAATCCCCTTTTCCCTGGCCAGCCACTCTCCAGTTTCAATATCAGCTGAAATGTCAGAGAGTTTCTCTGACCCTCTATTGTGAGTTGAATTATGTCCCCCTGCAAAAGATAAGTTCAAGTTTTAAGCCCTGGGATCTGAGAATGTGACCTTATTTGGAAATAGGGTCTTTGAAGATGTAATCACATTAGGATGAATCACACTGGATTAGGGTGGGCCCTCCACCAACCTACTTCTTACAATTAGAAAAGGAATATCTGGCCCCAGAAAGGAGAATCCCATGCAAGGATGATGGCGTTACATGGCCACAAGGCAAAGAAGGCCCGAGGCCACCAAAAGCTAGAAGAGAGAGCATGTGGACCCTTGCCTTCAGACTCTAACTTCTAGAACTGTGAGAGAAGAAATCTCTGTCGTTTTTAGTCATATAGCTTGTGGCACTTTGTTACAACAGCTCCAGGAAATTGATGCACCCCTAACTAAGATAGGTCTCCCCTGTTTTCACCATCACACATCTCCTTTTTTTCCTCCTTTATACTAGTAATTATGATCAACAATTATCTTTATTTCTGTGTTAAGTTCATTCCCATCTCACTCATTAGACTCACAGGGAGCCCTATGAAGGCAGAGGCCTCTCCTGCTTATTCTCTACTATATTCCTGGTGCCTAGTCCAATGCCTATGGTGTCTAGGATACAGTAGGTGCTAAATAAATGTTTGCCTATTGACAAAGATTTAACAAATGTCTATGTTGTACTGGAACTTCTCTAGGTGAACAAAATAAGGGGACCTCTCTTTACAGAGCTTATATTCTACACTCAACAAGGGGCATAATAAATAAGTAAATGGGATATTGGGAGGGGATAAAGTATTATGTTTGGGGAGAAGCAGGGTAGGGTGAGAGAGATTGAGCATTGGGATGGAAGAGTACAATATGGAAAATTGAAAAAGAATTCATTGGATATGGATAGATGGATTGATATGGACAGATGGATCGGTTGATATGGATGGATGGATGCATGATGAATAGACAGATATGGATGCATACATGGATTGATGGATGGATGGATATGGATAGTACAAATGGATAAAGGGAAGAGGAGAAGGGAGGAAGAATGAAGGAATTGTTCACATCTAGGAATCGAAGGCAAGTACTAACTCTATCCTCTGACCATATAATAGGTCAATAATTGAGAATAAAGGAAGTCCCGTGTGCAAGCTCAGTCATATCCAACTCTTTGAAATCCCATGGACTGTAGGCCACAAGGCTCCTCTCTCCACAGAATTTTCCAGGCAAAGAATTCTGGAGTGTGTGACCATTTCCTACTCCAGAGGATCTTTCCAACCCAGAGATTGAACCTGCATCTCCTAGATTGGCAGGCAAATTTTTATCACTGCGCCACCTGGGAAGGCCATAAGGAGCCTGACCACCCAAGAACAGTGGCCACTAGCAAGCCAGATGAAGTCAAGTCTCACGTCCTTTACAGCCATTAACACAGCATCACGGATCAGGATGAGGATCCTAAGAAAACAAGCTCAAGCTTCTCAGGGACCCAAGATCCCAAGCAAGGTTGCTTTCTGGACCTGTGGCCACAGCCATCGCGTACCAAGATTTAGGCCTTCTCTGAGAGCCAAGTCTAGACTCCTGGTGGCTAAAAGTGGGTCTATTCCAGAGGATTTATTAATGAGGTGCCTTCTGATATGGAGTCCCTGAAGGGCACCCATAAAATTCATTAGAAATCACAAAGCTGGGAAAGGAAATCAGATTGATTTATTAACATTAGGAGTTTTTTTTCCTCCCCTATCCCCACCTCTAGCTGGATCAGATCAGTATTTCCAAGGGTCTAGCAGAGGAGGAACTGAATTGCTGGGAAACTTCTAGGGTGAGGGTGTGATCCAGAGCTCCAGAGTCAGCACCATCATGTGAGGAAATCATCTTGAAAGCAGACCACCACCACCCCAGTCCCTTCCAACATCTTGGCACAACCTCTTGAGGGCTCCTAAGCCTCAACCACCCAGTTAAGGTGCCCCCAAATTCCAGATCTACAAGAACTGTCACATAATGTATTTGTTGTTTTAAACTCCTATGATTGATTGGGGGTATTTGTTATGCAGCAGTAGATGACAAATACACAAAGAAACAGCTTTCAGTGTCAATGAGAGTCAGGAAGACCTGTAGAAATGATGTCAAAGCCAGGGCTTTAAGAACACAGGCTAAAATGGGGAGAGAGGGCGTACATTCCTGGTGGATGGAGCACAGTGTGCTAAGGTATAGGGGGCTTTGCCAGAAGCACAGGAGGCCCGACAGTAAGTGGTTGGAGAGGCAGTGGGGGCCAGGTCATGATAGATAGAGTGACCATACATCCCAGTTTGTCCGGGACAGTTTGGATTTATGCCTGTGTACCAGGTACCCCATAAAATTTACTATTTGCCCTGGATAAAATTGCCTGGATTTAGACGATGCTAGGTTAGATATGGTTACATTGTGGATGAACCCAGAGTGCAGGCTACATAAGGCATTTGGACTTAACTCTAACTAATGGGGCCACAGAGGGTTTTAAGCTGAGGAGTGAACAGATCAAAATGTATTCTAGAAAGATCCATCTGCAGAGAAGCTACAGGTGTTCACGGCGAGCTCATGTGGAGGGTGGGCTGGTTTGGAGAGTGAGAGTGGACCAGGGTGGAACAAGCTGAGAGGCCAGGGAGGAGATGGAGATAGTCCTTTGGTCAATGCAATCAGTGGTCTTGACACCCTGCATTGAGGCCAGAAAAGCAGTAATGGGTCAAGGGAAGTTTAAGAGCATTTAGGAGATATTAAACAGACTTGACTGCAGTAAGAGCTGGTGGAGAAGCTAAAGAGAGGTTCTGAGGCTATCAGCGGGTGTGTCCCCCACATTTCAGGGACCAGAGCTCAGTCTAAAAATAGATCTCAAATGAGTCACCTCAATCGCAGCCAACAAGGATTTGGCTGGTTTATTACTGAATTGCAAGGGATTTGGCCAAAGGGACTGAAACCACATGTAGTCTTGGCTCACTCAGGCCCCGTTGGATCCAGGCTCCTGCTAAGGGCAGTCCCGTGGCCCTGATGCATGCATAATCTCATTTCCCTCTCACAACAAGACTGCAAGAATGTTATAATTTATTTTTTTTCCCCCATTTTACAATTAAGGCATCAGGCCTGGGAGAAGCTGCCAAAGTTTTCTAGGATGTAGGCTGTAAACAACACAGTCTGAATTCAAACCCAGACCTCCCTAGACATGGGACATCAGCTGGAAAGAGATTTGGGGGTGAAATCCCTAGAAACACTGTCTTGCCTCCCCCCCTCCAACCCCCAGCTAGGATACCTTGGCTGAACTTGAGTCACCCTCCTAATAAAAATTCCATGTTCCATCAGCAGAATGCTTCCAGCCCAATTAGATCAATTTTCTCTAAGTAGCAATAAATGTGTTTTCCTTTCAGAGGCCAGCCCGACACATTAAGCAGGCTGGGGGCAGCCATTCCCCAGGCCGCTGGCTCCGAGTGTGTGGGGTCAGGGGTCACTGAGCCGCCGCCTCCAGCTCATTAGTGGGGCCCATTCATCTTCGCTGGGGACACCAGCACTCAACATGGTGGCAGGCCCAGGGGCAGGGGGGTGTGCGAACCATTCATCAGGGGCTCCGGTTCGCCCGGAGACAAGAGCAGAAAAGCTGGCCTGCTCACCGGTCAGCAGGAGCCCCAGGCCCAGCAGCTGAGGCCGGGAGCTGCCTGGTTAAAGGTTAATCTGGTCCAGGATGTCTGTCTGTGGGGGCTGCAGCCTCCACGTAGGGAGTAAAGGGGCCCCTTTCAGATGCACCTGGCTCCTGTCTGTTAACTGAACTTCCCTTCCAGCTACCTCACTGACTCCCGAAATCCAGCCAAGCAAGGCCTACAGGGGCCTGGACAATGAATCTTCACTTGGCCCCCTGTGAAGGACCTGCCAGGAATAGGCCCTTTGATGTGCAAATCGAGACTCCAGGAATGGGTGAGAACTATGGCCCTGCCTTTCTCTACTTGGCCTGGGCCACCGGGCCTCAGGCCAGGGGTAAGCTTGGCAGAAGGAATAAGACCTTCCTTCTTCCCTCCATCACCCAGATGGCCCCCACCATCCTGCTCCAGTCAGAGGCCCAGCCCTGGACATGGGATTCCCAGAGGGGGCACGGAATGAGTTTGCCAGGGCTGCCCTCATGAAGCACTGCAGACGAAGTGGCTTAACCAGGAGTCCCCAACCTCCAGGATCTCATACCTGATGATCTGAGGTGGAGTTAATGCAATAAGAACGGAAATGCAGGGCATAATGAATGTAACGTGCTTGGATCATCCCAAAACCACACTCCTACCCCCCGAGTCCATGGGAAAATTACCTTCTACGAGACTGGTATCTGGTGCAAAGAAGGCTGGGGAGCATGTGTGTGTGCTCAGCCGTGTTCAACTCTTCGCGACTCCAAGGACTGTAGCCCACCAGGCTCCTCTGTCCATGGGATTTCCCAGACAAGAAAACTAGAATGGGTTGCCATTTCCTTCTCCAGGAGATCTTCCCAACCCAGGGATCGAACCCACATCCCCTGCATTGGCAGGCAGATTCTTTACCACTGAGCCACCAGAGAAGCCCCCACCCTTATGACTTTATTTTAACTTAATCACCTCTGATCTACTGAAATTAGAACATCAACAAACAAAGTTCAGGGGACACTCAATTCAGCCCATAACAGTCTCCTTTGGGCCACCACCTTGGCCCAAGTCATTTTTCCCATCTGCCCACTGCCTGGGGCAGGGGGACCTGATTTCAAAACCTGACCCCATCAGGTACTAGCTGTAAAGCCTAGCAAACCCAGTGATGCGGATTCACATGGCAGGTGTGTATGGAGCACCCACCAGGCTCAGCACAAGGTTCAGAGGTCCAGGGAACTTCTGGAGCCAGCCCTGTGAGTTCACAAGTGGCGGGGGAGGGCAGGCGTCACTGCATCACACAAGCAATTGTTCAGTTACAAATGATAGTAGGTGCTTTGAAGCATGAGCAATCAGAAACCCGTGTCACCAGGTGATTCTGCTGGTAAGAAGTCACACAGGCATGGCAATACTGGGCATCATGGTGTCGCTGGGCTCTTCATCCATCTGATCGACCCCCACCTTCACATCTCCCAACCTGATGCCTTTCCTGGAAGCTGGATTAATGGCATCTGAGCAAGCCCGGCCAGGAACCACAGCTCGGGGTAACCTTTCCACAGAGCCCAGGGGGCCTGGCAGAGGTCTGTTTGATTTATACCTACCCCGGCCACATCGCCCTCTGCAGCAACGCGACTGCTCCTTTAGCAGTCCAGGCTCTGGCAACTCAAGTCACTGCTCAGTCTAGACAATGACCAGCAGATCCTGGACCCAAATGTCACCTCCTCGAGGCAACTTTGCTGACCTGGCACCCACTCCCCCTGAAAGTCTTCTCAGCACCCCAACCACAACTGAAACTATTTAACGTATTATAAAATTAGCTGTTCCGTGTCTGTCTGCCCTGGAGGCTGCAAGTTTTATGACAGCGAACACAATTTTCTCATCTACTTTTCACATGCCCCAAATCCAGCCCTGTGCCTGTGATCTAGTAGTGGTCTATAAACATGGGCAGAGTAAATAAACAAAATAATTAGCTATTAAATCAACCTCCTTCTTCTCCCAAACCACAAGATGACCTGCAGATCTGATGCAAATCTATTCCACTCTGGAGGACATCACAATGAAGATAAGGAACAAAAGGGGTGGGGGGACAGAGCTTCGGCAAAAACAAGAGAGTGAGGAAGTGCAAGGTGGGCTTGGGAAACTGAGCTTTTCAGCTTGGCCAGAACAGGGCCTGAATGCTGGGCTCAGTGATGCTCGTAGGTACAACTGAAGGTGTTTGAATGATGGTAGGATCAGAGTGGCGCTGTGCTGGTAGCAAGAGCCAGTAGGTCCACAAGACAGGCCAAAGGGAGGGCCCAGCACCCAGGTAAGAGGATTCTGCTAACACAAAGTTTTAAGAGCTGTCCCACAGAGAAGGTAAATGAGGTCACCAAGGTAGAGCAGAAAAGGGAGAGATCCCGTGGGATCACACGGGATCTGGGGATACATGGTACAAGGCAGAGGGGTTTAGTAGAGGCAGCATGATCAGGGAAGCAGAGGAGTGATCAGAGAGGGAGCAGGAAAGCCAGGCAGGCCAGTGTGTGTGGAGGGGGCCACCACCTTGGCCCACGTCATTTTTCCCGTCTGCCCACTGCCTCGGGCAGTGGGACCTGATTTCAAAACCAGACCCCATCAGGTACTAGCTGTAAAGCCTAAGCAAGTGGCCTACAGTGATCTACTTTCTCATCTTCTGACTGGAGTCAGATAAACCCAGCCCTTTGAGGAATAAGGTATGTGGCACATTGACACGTCAACCATAGGCCCCAGCCACGGCCGCCTTCTGGGCTTTGCAGCCATGCAGTCCTGGTATACACCGGATGGCCCAAACTCATCCCTATAGACCTGGGGCCGGATGAGTTGTTAATGTCCTCATGCATTGAAGGAAGTTTAACAGCATCTCTGGGAAACAAAAATGTCTTCAGATATTGAGAAGTATCCTCTGGAGGCAAAACTGCCCCGGGAAGTAAACCACGCAGGGCTACAAGCAACCTTCTGAGACAATCTGTGGACAAGTGTCGCCTGCCTATTGCCTCTGTCTCCTGGAGGAGGGCCTGTGTGTCCACACCCTTATGCATTTGATCAACAAACATTCTTTGAACACTTATTCTGTGCTAAGCTTGTACTGGGCGCTAAAAAGAGCAGTGACCACAACTGTGATTCTCCTCTCAGAGACTTGACAGTTAGAGGAAGAAATTATTTTGATATAAGGAAATTACATGGCATCATAGGCAGATAATGGCCCCCAAAGATGTCCATGCCATAAGCCCTGGAACCAGAGGCTACGTTACCTGACATGGCAAAAGGGGCTTTGCAAATGAGATTAAATGGAGGATGTTAAGATGAGGATATTACCCCTGATCATCCTAGTGGGCCAAAGAGGGAGACAGGAGTCAGAATCCAAAAAAAAGATGTAACGATGGAAGCAGAGTGTAGAATCAGAGAGAGAGAGATGAAGATGCTTTGCTGCTGGCTTTGAAGATGGAGGACCATAAGCTGAAGAATGCAAGTGGATTCCAGAAGCTGGAAAAAGGCCAGAAAACCAATTTTTCTCCTACATCCTCCAGAAGGAATACATCCTTGCCAACACCTGGATTTTTAGCCCAGTAAAACCTATTTCAAACTTCAGGCCTTCAGGATTGCAAGATAATAGCCACGTGCTATTTTAAGCTACTCAGTTTGGTCATTTGGTTCAGCTGCAACAGGAAACAAATAGACATAGTCACACAGTTCTGCACAGAGGGTTGTAGGACCTCAGCTGAAGGAGAAGGGCTGCCATGTTGTCCAGGTTGTACCCTACCCAAAAATAGGCAGCTAAGGAGATCTTGGGGCCGAAATTCAGCCCACATTCCTCTGACCAGGCTCTAAGCCCTTGTGAGGACTATGGCTGTGGTGAGGGGTGGGGACAGGGGAAGGGCACCTTTGTCTGTTTCACATACAGACACTTTCCACTGAACAGAAGACATGAGCACAGATGGGGCATGGTGAGTGGAGGTCCTTTACTCGCACAAAGGTTCTGCATAGGCAGCCGTGACCATGCCAGGAGACGGACTCTTCCCGAAGCAGTCAGGAAGCGCTCCACAGAGGAAGCCACATGAGGGCTGGACCTTAAACAACACACATGGCCGGAAGGGGCAGACACGCCGAGGAAAGAAAAGACAGCAAGGAGGTCCGAAAGGGGCTGGTTCCCTTGGAGAACGAGGAAGAAGCCCCACCCAGAGGAGTGTCAGGTATGGGAGGGGAGACGAGCTGGAGGCGTGAGGTTCAGTCTGGGACACGTGTGGGATGGTGTCTAGGACGCGGCCAAATGCCACGTCTGGAGTTCCAGTGCGAGGGCTGGGCTATTCCACTCGGGTCTCTTCTTGCCGCTCCAGGGGGCCCAGCCTGGACCCAGTTCAGGACGCCCTCCCACCAGCCCAGCCCCCCAGACCTGTGCTCCAACCACCCTGAAGTGACGGTTCCATGACTTGCTTTTAGGGTCTAGGAGTGAGTCCTTTCCTGCAGTGCCCCCACTTCCCAGCACTTAACCCCCAGACAGGGATTGATGGTGCCCTGACCCTCCTTAATATATTACCAGGGGGACGCGGTCCAGCCCCGCCATCCCCACCAGGCCGCGGCCCCTCCCTGGGCCTGAGTCAAAGAACAAGGAAAAACCATCAAGCTGGGCGTGAGGTTCGCGCTACAAATGGCCGTAAGTAAGTTGTTTTCGGGAGGCAGATGGGCCCCCACAGACTAATGGCCGTCCGGGGCTCCCTCCCCACTCTCCTCCCCTCCCCATTCCGGAGCTGGCCCAGCTGCAAAGCCGCAGCGACTCCAGCTCCCCCCT
>SJYT01048568.1:354467-373279 GCA_006410635.1 Cephalophus harveyi | reverse complement strand
CCCCCGCCCTTTTGCTGACAGTATAACCTTCAGGAACCTGAAATTCCTGAGTGGTCCCCAGAGCTCAATGCATCTCGAAAGAAAATTTGTGTAATGTCATTTCAGGCTGTCCCTAATCCAGAATTATTGAGGGGGGGCTGGGACCTGGGAATTGCCTCTGACACTTGACAAATACTTGGCTTTGTGTAAATGGACAGGCTCCTGAAATAACTGCCTTTGGATGTCACATGAAGAGAAATTAATTCTTTATTAACTTCCGCAATGATAATCTAATAAACCCATCGGGCCTCCAGGCCCCAGCATTTAAAGAGCCTGGTGGTTTGGATGCAAATGTCTCCCGACCCCATTTTGTCGGGAATGTTGCTGGTGGAGAGGAGAAATAATCAGCTCTAGAGGTCAGGTGTCAGCTCAGGGTCAAAACAGGGACTTTCACTGCTCCACGTGGACCTGAGACTCAGGAGACCCAGCCCTCCCTGTGACAACCAGCTGCACTGGATTTTCCAGGATGGATCTCCATTTCAGCTGTTCTGTCCCTTTGTACCTAAAAGAGTATTTGTTCTGCTCAGATGACTGTCTCCAGTTTGGGCTTAGCTTATGAAGGCGCTGTAGCCCTGACCCACAGGTTCCAAAGGACCATTCATTCATTCTTCCCTTCAACTCCTAGGTGCGTGCCATGTGCCAGACATGGAAATACAAGACATCTGTCCTTGGGGCTTACTTGCTAGTGAAGAGGCAAACAATACAATTGGCTGTAATTGTTAAATTGGAGGAAATGCTGAGGACAAAGTACATCTGAGAAAGAGGACAAATCTTGATTCTTCTCAGAGCTGAGCCCAGATCCCAGTCACCCTGTGGGTCCCCAGAGTGACCAGCCCATAATCCAGCTGAGGGACCCTCAGGCCCTCCAGGCCAGGCCTCTCCGGTGAGGTCCAGACTCCACACCCCAGCCACGAGCATGAACAGAAACAGAGCCTGAAGGTCCACCCGGTAGGCAGGAAGAACAGGAAAAAGAAGAGGAGGAAGGGACATCATCATTGCCTCCCAGAGCTGAGTGAGGGCACACTGGTCCTCCCAGGAGAGGGAAACCAGAACCCTTCAGAATGTCAGGCACAGGTCTCAACCTGGTCTTGTGTTTGACAGATTCCCTGCTTGAATACCTCCCACAATGGGGCCCTCACTACCACTCAGGGGCCAGAAAATGCTGACTGCACAAGTTCTTGTACAAACACGTGTGTGCGTGTGTGTGTGTACGAATGAAATTTTGTTGTTGTTGTGGGTGGTGGTAGTGGTCAGTCGTTAAGTTATGTCTGACTCTACAACCCCCTGGACTGTAGTCTGCCAGGTTCCTCCGTCCATGGGATTCTCCAGGCAATAATACTGGAGTGGGTTGTCATTTCTTTCTCCAGGGGATCTTCCCCACCCAAGGATCAAACCCACATCTTCTGCATTAGCAGGCAAATTCTTTACCACTGAGCCACCAGGGAAGTCCATAAATGAAACTAGAGCATCAGAAAAGCATATCACAAACTAAGTCAAGGATTATGGTACTAGATCAACGGTCTGTATATGAGATCTCAGATGGATTTTAAAACTCAGTAAAAAATCAAATAAGAACACTAGGAGAAAAAAAAAGTGTAAGCAAATGGAATTTGGGGGTAGAGAAAGGATTTTCCAAGCTTTAAAGCAATTAAAGAATTCACAAAGGAAAAGATAATGAATGTGACTACATAAAAAATCTTAAATTTCTCTATGCTATATACTCAAGCTTGATAATCAATACCCTTTTTTAAAAGGGGCAAAGGCCAAAAGAGATAATTCACAAAAGAAGAAATACAAACAGCTAATATGCATATGGAAAAATGTTCAATCAAGCTCATCATCATAGAAATGCAAGTTAAAGCAGCCATAAGCTGCCATCTTTCACCTATCGCATCGATTTTTAAAAGTTTTAATGATATTCAATGCTGAGAATGGGAAATGTTCTTTCTCACGTCTCTCTTCCCTAGCGGAGATGTAAGTCATTACGACCCTCCAGGAAATCGGTCTCTATTATGTATCAAGAACCGTAAAATTTTTTATAGCAGATTCTTTAAGTAAATAAAGAGCAGAATTTCAGAAGGAGGACGAGGTAGTGTCGATTCAGAGAAATTTACAAGATGCATCAACCAAATATAAAATGTGGACTTTTGTTTGAATCCTGATTCAAGCAATTTGACTGTGAGAGACATTTTTGAGATCATTGGAGAAATTTGGACCTTACCAGATATTAGTTGCTACTTAGGAATTTTTGTTCATAATTTTGGGTGTGCAAAAGGCATTCTGGTTATGCTTTAAGAAGTTATTTGACCTATTTGAGAAGTAAAACAACTTTTACAGGGGAAATGATATAACATCTGGGACTTGTTTTAAAATATTCCAACCAAAAAAAAAAAAAAAAAAATGGGAAGGGATAGATAAAACAAGATTATCAGAATTCTGGTAATGGTTGAAGCTATACATTCTCTCTTGAGTAATTTGAAATTTTTCCATAATAAAAGGTGGCTTAATATATCACTGAGCCAATCCTTCTATGCACTTCTATCCTGAGGAAATGACCAAAGATATGCACAAAGATTTATGAACAGAGATATCAACAAGAAAACTGGTCATGAGAGAAAGAAAATCAGTTATAAGTGAAATAGCCCATAATAAGTTATGATACAGACAACAAACTGAATATTAGGTCATTATGGTAAAAAGATATTTTTAAAAACACATACTGGTCTTTGGAAAATACTCATGTGTTAAGTGAGGGGGTTAAGGAGAAGCAGGATATAAAATTATATATTTACTAAGCCCCAGTTTTCTTAAAATATGAATATATTTGCACAGGGGGAAAAAGGCCAAAATGTGAATAGTGGTCATCTTTGGGAGGTATAATTACAAATGATTTTTATTTGCTTCTTTAAATGCTTTTGTATGCAGCAAGGTGGAAAAATATGATTATCTTAAGAGATGGTGCCATAATTCCTCTGAGGAAAGAATCTGGCTTTGGAGGAATGCCTTGAAAGCACAAGGGCTAGAGGCTGAAGCTCGGAGGGCCTGACCCAAGGGGGAAACTGAGTCTCAGGGGAGTGTGGTCAAAGATTTAAAAATCAGGGGAGGCTTGGAGACTAGAGATGCACAGTGGGAAAGCACAGAACTTTTAGCAAGTACTTTACGGAATGAAGGGGTCAGCTCATTTCAACCCAAACTCTCAAAGATGATGTCGCTCTCCCTGAACCCTAACTGACCTCTCCATAACCTGCATGTTCTAAGTCCTCCATAATGTGCAGCCATTGCTTCTACGATCGGAAGAAAAAAAAAATGTTTTATTTTTCTTTTTTAAGGAAAACAGTCTTCTTTATGCCAAGCTGGAACCTGCCTTTCTGGAGCTTATTGTTACCCACCTGGAACCATCGAAACCAAGTTGGCTCTGTTTGCCACTTGCAGCCTGAGGAATGAAGATAGCCTTTATCCCTCTGTGGGCTCTAGTTCCTCCAGTCTTGTGTTCCTCGTATGGCTTTAGTTCTGAATCCCCATGTCTTGTTTGCTTGGTTTTTATTATTTATTTTTACTTATTGATTTGGCTGCCCCGGATCTGAGTTGCCGCTTGCAAGGTCTTTCCCTCGTGGCATGCAAACTCTTAGTTTGGCATGAGGGATCGAGTTCCCTGACCACGGATCAAACCCAGGCCCCCTGCCTTGGGAGCATGGAGTCTTAGCCGCTAGACCTCCAGGGAAGTTCCACCCTTTCAGTTTTCTGATTTTTTTTTATACAAAATACTTCCTGTTAAAATACATTGTGTGGTTTCTGTCTCCTGATGGGACACCAACAGGTAGACTTCTGCTAAATCTTATCTGGTTTTCTAGATACAACTGTTACATCTCCTCCTGTTAGATTTGAACACAGCTCCTATCTGCCTAGAGACTGTCAAATCCTGTCTTCCACCCCATTCACTGTCTCTCCCAGTTTCATGCCATCTACCAGAGTGACCAACCAATCAAGAGCCCTCATTCAAATCACTAATCAGAACACCACTCGGGGGCTTCCCTGGTGGCTCAGCGGTAAAGAATCCACCTACCAATGTAGGGAACATGGGTTCGACCCCTGGTCTGGGAAGATCCCACATGCTGAGGAGCAGCTAAGCCCGTGGCCACAACTAGTGAACTTCTGCCCCAGAGCCCGGGAACCGCAGCTGCGGAGCCCACGTGCTGCAGCTCCCGAAGTTGTGCGCCTAGAGCCTGCGCTCAGCAGCAAGGGAAGCCCCCGCAGTGAGAAGCCCCCGCACCAAAGCGAAAGAGAAGCCCACGCTCGCTGCAACTAAAGAAGGGCCCCCGGGCAGCAACGAGAGCCCAGCACAGCCACAGAAAAGAAAGCCAGCACCCAGGACAGAGGCCTCCAGGTAGCAGAGAAGCATCTCCCAAGAGACTTTCCTCAAACCCGAGTACTCACGAATCACATCGTAGCTGAGACGGGGAGAAAACCATGTTCGAATCATCCTGAAACTGAAATCCAGCCCAAGTGGGGCCTGGCTGGAGTCAGCTGGTCCTACCTGGGCTGCTTCTGGGGAGAACGGGCCTCCACAGTGAGAACCTGTTGTATCACCTGGAAGGCCACATCCATGATCTGGAACCACTGGGCCTCCTTCCCTTGAAGCACCTTCTCCCCAGTCCCGTGTTTATGCTTCTTACTTATTTCACAGCAAAGCAGCAGCACAAATAACAGCAAAGGTTTATTTTGCAAATGGCATGCGAATTATATAATTTTCCCAGGAATGATTTTTACATCTAATTAGCACAAATTGTCTTACCCTCCCTTAAAAAAAAAAAAAAGTTGCATCTAAAAACAGCTCATGGGTTTTGGTTACCTTAATTAGAAACACTTCTATTAAAAAGAAAATAGGCAATCTTGGAAATCAAAGAGACCCCAAGGTCAGGCTTGAGGTCCCTGGGGGACCTCAGGAGATCTCTTGGGGGATCTCTTGGGGGATTCAGGAACACTTGGAGGAGAGATCTCAATGGGAAAAGGTTTCTTATTTGGGAAAGAGAGGTGATCTTACCTCTCGTGTTGGGGAGCTGAACCCTAGAAGGAAAATAAAGAGTGACCAGGCATGTCCCTTATGCCGAGACTCATGTATCATCTAGACCTTTCTGCATGGCTTATGCAGTCCATTCCAGAATCTTCTCCAGTGCAGCCATCCTCCAAGCAAGGACTCCAGGACCCAGGTGCCTTTTATGTCCAGATTCCATCCTCAGAGTCCCTTCCTTCAGGCAGCAGACAGGAGAGGGCATGTAGAGAGGGCACACTGCCTCTTAACTACCTTGGCCCACAGGTGGTTCCCGTCACTTGTCCTTACATCTCATTGGCAAGAACTAGTCAGAACCAAGGGGCGAAGGGCACAGAGTCAGACCTCATTCCCAGAGACCATTGCTAAGTTCTTGACAAGCAAAAGAAATAGATGCCAGTGAGTCCCAGGCATCTCTGCTCCAAACCCACCATAAGATGAAGGTCCTACCACACCCCTCCCCCAGAGACTGGAGACTGCTCTCTTTCCCCTCAACCAAGGGCTGAATTCCTGATCCAGACTCAAAGAGAACTCCTCAGGTGGCTGTTTGCCAGGTAAGCATTTCATTTCTATTTCGGGACCGGCTGCCACATGACTGTATTCACCCATTCACATAGATGGACCAGACCTGCCCCACCCCAACCCCTGCCTGGCCACCAGTATCCTTTGGAGGCTCCTGGTGGCCACCCTGGCAGCTCTCCAGGGTGAGAGTCCTGGGTTCATAACCTAAGTCTGCCACAAGCTGAGTGGCTTAAACAGCAGAAATTCCATGGTTTTAAATTCTATAATCAAGGTATGGGTCCCTGGTGGTTCCATAGTAAAGAATCTGCATGCCAATCCGCAGGTTCAATCCCTGGGTCAGGAATATCCCCTGGAGAAGGAAATAGCAACCCATTCCAATATTCTTGCCTAGGCAATCCCATGGACAGAGGTGCCTGGTGGGCTACAGTCCATGGGGTTGCAAAGAGTCGGACACGACTGAGCAACTAAACAGCAATTAAGGTCTAGGTGAGACCCGTTCCTTCCAAGGGCTGTGAGGCGGTATCTGTTTGATGCCTCTCCCCTGCATCTGCTGGGCTGCTGACAATCTCTGGTGTTCCTTGACTTGGAGACGCATCACCTCCATCTCCGCCTTCCGCTGCACTTGGCCTTCTCCCTATTTCTTATCCTCCTTCTGTGTATGTCTGTCTCAGTGTCTAAATTTCCCCTTATCAAAAGGCACCATCATACTGGGTGAGGGTCGACCCCTAATGACCTCTTTTTAACTTGATGATCTACAAAGATCCTATTTCCAAGTAGGGTCACATTCCCAGGTCCTGGAAATTAGGACTCCAGCATCTTTTGGGGAGATTACAATCCAACCCTTTACAAGGTCTCAGCAGGCTTGGAAGTCTTAGCTGAAAAATGCCTGGACAGACTTGGACCATGTCACCCACCTAATATCCAGAGATGGGGAAGAACGGGTCTCCCTCACGGAAATAGGAGTAGCTGTAAGTGACCGTCTCGGGAGAAGAGGAATGGAAACAGCCCAGCTCAGAGCCCTGCAACATCAGTAGCCTCGTGGTGCTTAATAATTATTAATAAGTTATTAGTAAAGATGAATCCCAGCCCTGAGAGCTGCAGGGGCGGCTTTCTCCTTGCATAAAGTAAATGAATGAAAACAACTCAGAGGAAACCCACCTGTTAGCCTGGAGAGTGGCTTCCCATCACCTCCAGGAGCCTGAGACAGACCCAGGTCTGAATTCCTCTCTGCCACATTTTGGCTGAGACAACTTGGGCAAGTCCATGCCTTCCTCCCCAGATTGAGAGAGAAAAGTGTAAAGGCATCTGCAAAGGACCATCCAGAATAGGTGCTCAGTGTTGTCCGGTCTGACAGGGTGGGCTGGAGCTCGAGGCCTGAGTCACGGACTCCCCAGGCTTAGCTCCACCTGACCAGCTAGACACAGGGAGGGAGAGCCAGAGGGCAGGGCGGCCTCAGAGGTTCCTCCCCTTAAAGAAGTTGATGACCCAATGGGTGAGCTAACAGTGGTACGTCATCCCATTTGCCAAGAGCTTCCTAGGTCCCGGGGCCTGTAGGGTATAACTACTAACATCACCTCCACTTTCCAGGGGAGGAAACTGAGGCTCCAAGAAGTTACAAGATTTGTCCTACATCACACGACTGGGGAATGGCAGAGTCTTAGCAGATCACTCAGCCTAGAGGCTGGACAAGACTTCTTTCTGCTGTCTCATGGCTGCCAAGACCTGAGCCAATAAGAGGGTATGGACACACCATGGCAGAGTAGTTGCAAATACAGAGACATAGAGAAATAGACAGACACAAAGGCACACACAGAACCCATTTGGGGCACAGGGCCATCACCCCCACTGGGCCCTACTTCACATCTCTCCTGATGCTCCCAGAACCTCCCCCTTTTGAGGTCCTCAGCAAGTTTATATTTGGGAATAATTGTAACGTAATTTGATACATAATTAGAGCAGAATAGAAGACCGCGCTTTTAACTACCCATACATCCCCATCTCATTTAAATAATTCCTAATATATCCAAGCAGGCTGCCTTGTGCGGCACTGAAGTGTATTGAGCTGAGGATAATGAAATAAGGGATGGGCAAGGGAAAATGCTATTTCAGAGTCTGAAGATCACCAATTAATGACATGAAAAACTGAGAGGGACTCCGTTCACTTAATGTCCCCCGTGCAAGGCGCAAATGCAAACCGCTCCCAGGCTCCCTGTTCAACTCCTCCATGACAATGAAGACAAGCAGAAGGACGAGGATGGAGTGGGGGGAGGGGAAGGGCAGAGGCTGCCCCCAGGGGCCTGAGCTGGTGCCAGCGCTGCCTCTGCCCCCACCCACCAACACGGCCATGCTCGCACCATTTCGTCCCTCAGTTCTGCCTTCACTCCTTCCCTATCACACTTATTGAGCACCTACTGTTTTATCCTAACACAGATCTAGCCATAAACTCATAAGCCTTGCCCTAGGAAAGTAATCCATCCAACGCAACATCCATCTGCTCAGCCCAGCCCTTGGGACCCCACAGGATCTGGTCTCCATCTGCCCTTCCATCTCAGGCCACATGCCACTCCCTGGGCTCTACCCTCTCAAGCCATCTTTTAGTTCTTCAAACACTGTGAGCTCTGGGTTTTGGCATAGACTGTTTACTCTGCCTGGACCCCCCACGCCTCACTGGCAAGCTCCACTTACATGTCACCTCCTCCGAGAGGCCTTCCCAGATCACCCCTGTCATTCACTATCTCAGCCTCCCATTTATCTACTTCATTAATACTAACCACAATATATAACTTGCTTGATTCATATCTGTCTTCTGCCAGGGAATATAAGCTCCATGGGGCAGGTACCGTGTCTTATTTTCTCCTAGATACCCTGAGTCCAGCACAGAACAAGCCCACGATAGATGCCAGGGAACATGCTTTTCATGTATTGAGTGGATGATGCTATAGGAGAGAAAGAAGAGGGGAGCATCACAGGCCTTGGGTTCCTGATTGAGGCCTCCCCCTCCAGCCTCCTCCATCAAATTTCTCTGAATCCCCCATCTCCTGGTCATCAAAGCAGTTTACACTTCTTTCCGGTGGTCTTTCTCTCTGCCACCCAAGACCTCTGTGTTCCCATCACCCATACTCATGGGTCAGCTCTGGGATGTTAACAATGTGGTTTTTTGACTCTCCAAATGTCATTACCAAACCCAGTGAGGTCCCAGCATCCTACGGAGATGTGAGGGGTCTGGCCCGGGGCTGGAAGGGACCAAGGAGCCAGGTCTTCCGGCAGGAGCTGGGAGAGGATCACGGGAGACAATAGTCACAGCTTGGGGTGGAAGCCGGAGACAGCCAGGCCTTCGTGGCTGGGCTTTGGGAGAAACTGCTAGATTCCAGGTTCCTGGCTGGGCTGCTCTCTCGGCAAAAGGAAGAGCTGCTCCAGCACCTCACCCTCTCCCCCTATACACATACCTTCCTTTTGTTTTCTCAGGACTGAGACCTCGGCCCACAATGCCAGGAAGAACAAGAGACCCAGAAAGTAGTTGTATGGAAAGCCTCCATCACCACCATCCACTCGAGAGAGGTTTCAGGTGGGAGAATGAGGGGAAATTTTACTTTGCTTCCAAATGGCTTCTCAGCAGCAAGTGTGAGTCACAGAGCTGAGTAGCATCCTTGCTCTGGAAGGAGCCTGGCACAGGGACGACAGAGCTGTCCCACATCCCAGAATGGAAAACAGGCCAAAGTGGTCCCTACCCAGGAACCCTGTTTCCTCCCCTGGACCCATTCTGGGCTGCAAGTCCCAACATGTGTCTCCTCCTTGACTTCCTCCTCTGGTCCTCGAAGGCCTGAGAGTTTTGGCAAAGACCTCAAGGGTTGTTAGCAATGTTCCTGGACAAGCACCAGGGCCCCAGACCCTCAAAACACTGCACACCTTGAGGACAGTTGGGCTCTGTCACTGCTGACCTCCGTGGACCAGATGAAAAAGTCAGGGAGGGACAAGCCCATCTCAAGCATTTTGTCCTAAAGAGCAGAGAACCCTTCAGCCCCCATGATCCTTTTCTCCGTTCGGAAATATGGTCATTACCCTGGCATCACCTCCAGGCTCCAGGCAGTAAAGTGGACGGGCTGGGAGCTCATGCGTGGACACCTGACTACTTCACTCCAGACCCAGGCTCACTCAATCCCTGGCTTTGTGGCCTCAGGAACATCATTTTCCCCTCCTTGCCTGATTCCTGATTTGTGAATGGAGGTAAACTCGGTGCTTCTTTCCAAGTGCTACTGTGAAATCAAACAAGTTAATATGAGGGTGACCTACTGTCCTGTTTGCCAAGGACTATCCAGATTTGGGGGCTTCCCTGGTGGCCCAGATAATAAAGAATCTGCCTGCAATGTGGGAGACCTGGGTTCGATCCCTGGATTGGGAAGATCCCCTGGAGAAGGGCATGGCAACCTGCTCCAGTATTCTTGCCTGGAGAATCCCCATGGATAAAGAAGCCTGGTGGGCTATAGTCCATGAGGTCGAAAAGAGTCAGACATGACTGAGCGACTAAGCACAGCCACACATCCCAAATTTAAGACTGGAAGTCCACGTCCCAGGAAACTGCTGAGTTCCAGACAGCAAACAGGGATGTTACACTAACTCAAAAATAGAGACTTCCCTGGTGGTCCAGTGGCTAAGACTCCATGCTCCCAATGCAGGGGGCCCGGGTTCAATCCCTGGTCAGGGAATGAGATCCCACATGCCACAACTAAAGATTCTGCCTGCCACAAATAAGACCCGGGGCAGCCAAATAAGTAAATAATAAATAAAATATTTTCCTAAAAATAAATAAATAATATATATGACCTACACATGGTAAGTACTACACAATACCTTTTCTAAAATCTTGAGCTGGGCAGCAGTGACATGGCTTGCCCAAAAGTGCCCCTGCATACACACTTGCCCTCTCCCACACCCCCCGGCAGGCTCAGGAGATTGATTTGGGACAGGGGCCTCATTCAGTGCCTGGAGCAGGGGGTTCCTCCCCGCAATGGCTGGGATGCCTGGAGGGGTCCCCTACCCGGATACATCCTGTCCCATAGCCTCTCTTCTGGTGCCAGAGTCTTTCTGCTCCAAACAGACAGGCCCCCCGGGGGCCACCCCCGCAGCCCCCGGAAGCATCAAGAGCTGCTGTTAGAGCCAGCCCGACCCCTTTCACACTCAGGTAAAACTTTAACCAGAGTCCTTTGACAGCAGCGCTGGGCTCGCACTCCCATTCAGGGCGTGATAAATGACCGCTGTCACCGCGACATGAATGCTCATATTGAAAAGCCCTGCTTTCTGTCTCCCTCCCTTTCAGGTCGCCAACTTCTTCTCTCTTAAGTCACCGGGCATCACTCACGTGTCACCCTGTCCTGAATGCCCCCCCGTCAGGGACCCTTGCTCCCTCTGCCCCTCGCCTCCCACCTGCCCTGCCCCTCCCCGTTCCTCTGTGGTCTTTTTCCTCCCCTCCTCCATCCTCTCCTTCTTCCCTTTTCCCCTCCCCAGATTCTCGCCTCTTCCCTCTGCATCTCTTTGCTTTCTTTCCTCTCCCCCCTCACAGCCCCCTCCTCCAGCCCTAACGTGTCCCATTAGGCGCTGGGCCAGGGAAGCTCCCGCTCCCGCTCCGTCACCCTGTTGTCACCTGCAGGAAGCTGGGTCACAGGTGCAGACACTCGCCATCCCTGTGTCTCACCCTGTGTCTCACCCTGTGTCTCACCCTGTGTCTCGCCCTTTCTCCAACACTAGCATTGCGAATTGTCCTCCTCAAGGGGAGGAAGGCAACACCAAAAGGGACCCCAAAAAGTAAATGAGAAGAGGGCAGACTCGTGGAGCCCTAAGCCAAGGGGTTTTACCCCCACAGCCAAGGCTAGGACCGCTGCGTCAGTCTGGGCTGAATATCCAGCCAGGTCACACCAAGACTGAACAACGTCCTGAGGGCTGGTGGACACATGGCAGGGACCCTGCTGCTCCCGCAGAAAAGACACCTCTCTGGGAGGTGTTAGGTTTAGGGCTCAAATAAGCATTCCTGAGTTCTTTCTAATATCTGCCTCAGTCAGCCACATGGAAATAGCCAGAGCCCCAAATTCAAATCAAATGGAACCAGGTACCAGCTGACACCCTAGTTACCAAAATCTGAACAACCAGTTATTCTTTATGGAGGGGATCTTCCATACAATCCTGCATCCAGCCACTTGGTACATCCCTGAGAACTGGGAAGGCCTGGGTGGCATTATGGAAGAGTTACTGTGTGCAAGAGCCTCCAGAAATAATTTTTAGGCATGGTTTTATTGCGTCTTCATAATGCCCCTGAGCGATTTGTGTAGCAAGGACCATGAATGCCTGCTAATATTCATGCATGTTAATGTTCTTCTCTATTTCCTAGCCTCCCTTGCAGCTAGTTTGGGATAATTAGGTGGAATTTTAGCCAATGGACTATAGGTAAAATGACAGATACCACTTCCAAGCCTACCTCCTAAACCCAAGGTCAGTAAATGCTTTCTGTAAAGGGCCAGGTAGTAAATATGCTACCTTTTGCAGACCATATAGTCTTGGTCACAATTACTCAACTCTGCCACTGTAGAGCAAAGTGAACGTCATTCGGTCACATCTGACTCTTTGCAACCCCGTGGACTGTGGCCTGTCAGCCTCCTCTGTCCATGGGATTCTCCAGGCCAGAATACTAAATGGGTAGCCACTTCAGGGGATCTGAAGCGTTCCTTTCTCCAGGGGATCTTTCCAACCCAGAGACTGAGCCCAGGTCTCCCGCATCACAGATGGATTCTTTACCACCTGAGCCACCAGGGAAGCCCAAAGAGCAAAGGCAACCAAAAGCAAAAACATGAGTATGCATGTTTTGATAAAACTTTATTGACAAAAACTGACCAGGGACTAATTCACCTTACGGGTGTAGTTTGCCAACAACTCCCCTAAAAGATGGGGCTTCCCAGGTGGTGCTAGGAGTAAAGAACCTGCCTGCCAAGGCAGAAAACTTAAGAGACCTGGGTTCGATCCATGGGTCAGGAAGATCCCCTAGAGGAAGGCATGGCAACACACTCCAGTATTCTTGTCCAGAGAATCCCATGGGCAGAGGGGCCTAGAGGGTTACAGTCCACAGAGTTAAAGGGTTAGACACAACTGAAGTGACTTAGCACACATGCACACCCTTAAATATCCCACTAAAACCTCAGTCTCTGCTGGCTTAATACAGAGGACCTAGCAGAGAAGGCGGTCTTAAGAGATGGCAAAGCCACAACCCAGAAATGCCTGGCTCTGAATCACTGCTATAACGGGATTTAAATCCAGCTAACTTGAGTTGTACCACGATGAAAGCAAAAAATAACATATATTGTGTTAAGCCACAGAGATTTGGGAATTGTCTGTTATAGAATCTTGCATTAAATCACCTGACTAACAAAGTAGAGTTAATTGCTCCTTTTTGTAGCATCTGATGAATTATCTAGCCCTTTCTAGCACAGGTTACTGGCTCTGCCCACTTTTGGAGGAAAGGAGATCAGTCCTGGGTGATGTTGAAGCTGAAACTCCAATACTTTGGCCACTTGATGTGAAGAACTGACTCATTTGAAAAAACCCTGATCCTGAGAAAGATTGAGGGCAGGAGGAAAAGGGGATGGTTGGATGGCATCACTGACTCAATGGACATGGGTTTGGGTGGACTCCGGGAGTTGGTGATGGACAGGGAGGCCTGGCATGCTGCAGTTCATGGGGTCGTAAAGAGTCGGACACAACTGAGCGACTGAACTGAACTGATGATTCAATGATAGCTCACTAAGTATGGATGAAATCATGTATTATTAACCAGATAACAGCCACTGCATACACACAGCACTGTGGCTTGCTGCAAACCACTGGCCTTAGATAATTGTTCCTTTTGATTCCCAGGAAGAATAAGGTTCAGAGAAGGTCATGAGCATTCCAAGGTTATAAAGCAAAGAAATAGTAGAATCAGGTCTGGGATGACCAACTCACCTTGGTTTGCCGGAATTTCCCTGGTTTTAGCATTGAAAGTCCCACAACCCGGAAAACACCTCTACCCTAGACAAATAGGCCCAGCTGGTCATTGAGCCAGAACCCCAGCACAGGTCTGCCTGGCTCCAAAGCTCATTCTCACGGTTCATTAGAAAGGGGCTCACAAGAGGCTCCATCTGGGTTGGCCTGATCCTAGGTGGGAGGATGCTACTGAGGCCTGCGAGGGGCAGGCAGAACCGTGTCAGCTCCCCCAGGCCTCGGGCCTTCTCCCTGCAGGCAGTGAGCCGGGCATGAATTTTAAATATACACTAGCTGGAGTGTGGAAGTCAGCCCTGACATCTATAAAATGGCACTAAATCCTGCTTTTATGAGCTCTTGCCACATTCTGCTGAGTGCTTTATCACACTCGCTGGAAGTTTACTGAGGGGAGTTAATAACCCAAAAACACTAGGGCCGGCTTGGCTCCGAATTGAGGAGTGGTGGACTGCCTGGCCAGTGATTTGGGAGGAGCTGTTCACACTAGTGCCAGAGATGCCTGCCCCTCCACTGCCTGGGCTCTGCTCTGCCCAGGTCCTGCCCACTCCTCCATCCTTCCCTTTCATTCAGGGGTCCTACCGGCTGCTCAGCACCCGACCTCAGGCTGAGCTCAGGTGGCGTAGTTTGCAAACAACTGCCCTAAAAGATTCCACTGAGGGCTTTCCTGGTGGCTCACTGGTAAAGAATCCGAATGCCTGCCAATGCATGAGATGGGGGTTCGATCTCTGGTCCAGGAAGATCCCACACAGCACAGAGCAACTAAGCTCGTGCGCCACAACTATTGAGCCTGTTCTCTAGAGCCCGAGAGCTGCAACTGCTGAAGCCTGCAAGCCTGTGCTCCTCGAGAAAAGAAGCCACCGCAATTAGAAGCCCACGCACCGCAACTGGAGAGTAGTCCTGCTTGCTGCAACTAGGGAAAAGCCCATGCAGCAGTGAAGACCCAGCACAGCCAGAAATAAATAAAATTATGGAAAAAAAGAAGAAAAGATTCCACTAAATGCTTAGTCTCTGCTTTGGGGCTGACATTTGGGCTGGAATCTGAAGTTTGAGAAGAAGCTGACCACTCCAGAAATGATGGGAAAAATGTCTCAGGGGGAGAAAACAACATAGTCAAAGGTCCAGAATCCCATGACCCTTGACCCAGGCAGAGAAGGTTTTTCCAGAGGAGGACAGGAGTAGGTCAGGCCAAATCCTCTAACAACCACAGCCTAGACAAGACGGAGAGAGGAGGGAACACCCAAAAAGGAGATCAAGGCAGGGCAGTCAGATAGAAGAGAGGAAAAGCCAGGCAAGAGGGAACCACGGGCACTAAGGCAGCAAGCATCTCAAGAAGAATCACCGTCATCAGATGCTACAGAAGAGCTGAGAAAGAAAGCAAAATGTGAATCCCTTGGCTTCGGCAATGTGAACGTCACAAGTATTCACCAAGTGCCTTCTGTGTGCCAGGCTTCACGCCAAGCTCCAGGGAAGCAAAGAAAAAATAAAATAGAGGGGTGAAATAAACAATGACAATACACAAACAATCACAACAACATGCGTTCAGTGCTGTGGGATCCCAGAAGAGGGGCAGAGTAACTCCATCTAGAGAGTTGAAGGGATTTATGAGAGAAGGGCGTATTTGAGTTGGGTTGTGAAGGATGAATAGGAGTTTACTAGATAGCTGAGGAGAGAGAGGAAACATCATGGGCAAAGGCTACAGAGTGATACCTTTAGCAATACAGAAAGGTCCCTGCCCTGGCAGAGCTGGGTAGATGAGGCTGAGGTCAAAGGGAAGGGCCCTGTCAAGGAGTTTGGGTTTATTCTCCAGGTAACAGGGAAGCATCGGAGAAGGCAATGGCATCCCACTCCAGTACTCTTGCCTGGAAGCTCCCATGGACGGAGGAGCCTGTAGGCTGCAGTCCATGGGGTTGCTGAGTCAGACACGACTGAGCGACTTCACTTTCACTTTTCACTTTCATGCACTGGAGAAGGAAATGGCAACCCACTCCAGTGTTCTTGCCTGGAGAATCCCAGGGATGGTGGAGCCCAGTGGGCTGCCATCTATGGGGTCGCACAGAGTCGGACACGACTGAAGCGACTTAGCAGCAGCAACAGGGAAGCATGGAGGGAGACAGCATCAGATGGCACTTTCAAAAATAGTCTCTGGCTGTGGGCCCACCCCCAGCTTCGATGCTAACCTCCTGAGTGACAAGTCCCTTCCATGTTCTTGGCTTTTGAAGTAGGGAGGTGAGACTATCCCCTCCAGTTGTTATAGTCTGAGGGTTGTGTGGTTATTTGCAGAGTCAGCTGTTCTGAGAGGAGCTTTTGTTTGTATGCATCTGATACAAATAACTTCACTGATCAGGTTCTGATTTTCAGAGTTGGAACTTGGCCTTAAGCTTTTGAGAAAGACTCTCGAGGTCAAACTTGCCACCAGCCCATCTAAGAGGCGTTTTTCCAATTCCCTGGTGAGGATGAGACGCGAGGACTCCGTCGTGGCCCAGGGGAAGGGCTGACATTTGGTGAGATGTCTGTATTTAACTCCCACCACTTGACATCTGTTTCCAATTAATCTGCCTATGTTAAGAGGGATGCTGCCCGGAGCATATGATGCAGGCTCGGTTCTGGCAAGGCAGAGGGAAGCAACCAGGAAGGGTAGTGCAGACCCTGGTCCACACACTTGCCTCTGTTGTTCTGAGGTGGGGTTCCCATGGACCTTCAGGACCACCTGGCCTGCAGGGTGCCCGGGGACCTACTCCACTCCCCCTTCGCAATTTACACTTCAGCAACACCAAGCATGACGCGTTTGAAGAAGTAAAGCAAAGCCAAGCTCACTGGACGTACTAAGCGGAGGCGAGTAGCATGGAGTGGACAGACAAATCGGCAGGGACCAGATCATGCCAGGCCTTGTAGGTTGGAAGAAGGAGTCTTATTTTTATTCTAGGTCTGGTGGGAAATGATATGGTTCAATTTGCCTCTTTGAGAGATGCCTCTGGCTTCTCAGTGGGAATGGGTTGGACAGAGGCAAACACAGGAGGAGACATCCCATCAGACTGCACTGGAAAAGGTGGAACTATGGAGAGAGTAAAAAGATCAGAGGTACCGTGGGTTAGGGAGGTGGATGGGATGAAGAGATGGAGCACAGAGGATTTTTTCAGGGTGGTGAAACTCTTCTGCAGGATACTATAATGGCAGATACAAATCATTATACATTTGTCAGAACCTACAGAATGTACACCACCATGAGTGGAACCCCAGTGGAAACTACAGACTTCAGGTGGCGATATGTCCATGTAGGTCCCCCAACTGTATCCAATGTACCATGGGTTAGGGAGAGACAGGGGGTACAGGAAGTCTCTGTACTTTGCACTTAATTTCACTGTGAACCTAAAACTGCTCTGAAACCTAAGTTTCATTCATTTAAAAAATTAAATTCTCCTGTTTCTGTTCACTTTTTTAAAACGTGGCCAGCAGAAACGGTAAACTCAACCAAGTAGCAATTCTGATAAGATAAAGAACTAAACTCGATCTCATTTTAAATATAAAAGGCACACTCATGGCAGACAAATTTGGTTACTTAGGCAAAATTTTAATTATCTGTTACATTGGTAGTGTGTCTGTAAGATTGATTTACTAATAGTTAAATACAACTTTAAAATACAAAAGAGTAAAGTAAGCCAGAAAGAGAAAAACAAGTATATATGAACTAACACATATACATGGAATCTAGAAAAAATGGTACTGATGAATCTATTTTCAGGGCAGGAATAGAGATTCAGACATACAGAACAGCCTTGTGACTCAGCAGGGGAAAGGGGAGAGGGATGAATTGAAAGAGTAGGATTTACGTATATACACAACCTTGTGTGAAACAGAGCTAGTGGGAGGCTGCTGAACAGCAGAGGGAGCTCAGCCAGGTGCTCTGTGATGACCCAGAGGGGAGGGATGGGGGAGTGGGGTGGGAGGGAGGCTCAGGAGGAAGGAGAGCCGTATACACAGGGCTGATTCACGCTGCTGTACAGCAGAAACTAACACAGCACTGTAAAGCAATTATACTCCAATTAAAAATAAATTTGAAAAAATAAAATACAAAAAAACAACAGGATTAAACAGAACAAAGAAGAAGAAGAAAGAAAAGGTCGGCTTTCCTGTGTCTCTCTCTAGGTTTCTCCAGGTAAGCGCTGAGTGAGAAGGGCTGGTGGTTCTTGAGACTGAGGTAGTGGTGTTCAGGGGAAAAGGAAACGGCTGAGAAGAGTTTTGGAGGGAGCCCGGGCGACCTTGCTGATAAATTGGATGTCAGGGATGAGTGCGAGGAAGGGGAATATCGGAGATGATAGTGTTGGTTCTGGCTTGAGCACTTGGATGGATGATGGTGTCATTGCCTCGAATGGGGATGACTTCATGGAGGGAAAATGTTTCGGGTAGGGGTGGGGAAGTGCGTGTTCCTTTGGGACAGAGTGAGTTTGAGATGCTTGCAAGATGCCAAATGGCGATGTCAAGCCAACAGTTGGATACCCAGGCCTGCTACTCAGAAGCAAAGTCTGGGGAGGAGATCTAAATTTGGAAGCAACCACTTGGAAAAACTAGGTCCCTCCTCTGGGTACAAACATCACCACAGAGAGACAGACAGATGGACAGAAATGTCAATACACTTCCCTGCTCTCTTAGTTACAGCAAAACCTTCTGAATATGCAAATGTTCCCTCCAGCTCTGGGTCTTCTCTGCAGGTCACTGGCTCTCTCCTCTCCCCACCCCCAGGGAAAAAAACCCTTTTCTTGGCTCTCCCATCTCCCAAACTTGCCAGGCAAAGGCTGCAGCGAAGTCATCCACCGCAGACAGTCTTCGTCAGTGAGCTGTGGGTCAGGATGTTTGCACAAACGCCTCACGGCATCATTTATCTTGAGGGATGTCAACTCGAAAAATGTTAGTTCGTGTCACTGTCGGTGTAAATGCCAAAAATTAGCTTTCTTTCATCAAAAAATGGAATAATTAACTTTGCAACTGTTTCCAAAACTGCTAATTAATGGGTTTTACCCACTTGATTTGTCAGGCTACATTGCGAGCCGAACAGCAGCGTGGGCCCCTGGAGGATTCCCGTCCTCCCCTCCTCTCTGTCCCCAGCAGTCGGAGTTGGAAGAAGTTACAGGAAAACAAGTGGAGGGAAATAAGGCTGGAGGAAAACGCTGCTCTTTTTTTCTTGGGGGGG
>SJYT01048568.1:340933-354337 GCA_006410635.1 Cephalophus harveyi | reverse complement strand
GGGGGGGGGTGGTGGGGGGGGGGGGGGGGGGGGGGGGGGGGCAGGTTTGCTGGCTCCTGATTGCTGCAGGCAGGCTTTTCTCTAGTTGTGGCGAGAGGGAGCTACTCTGGTTGCAGTGGGAGGACTTATTGCAGTGACTTCTTTTATTGCAGAGCACAGGCTCCAGGGTGTGCAGGCTTCGGTAGCTGTGGTGCACGGGCTTAGTTGCTGCGTGGCATGGGGGATCTCCCCGGACTAGGGATCAGACTCATGTCCCCTGCAGAGGCAGGTGGATTCTTAAAACTGGACCACCAGAGAAGTCTAGCGCTGCTATTTCAGTCAGTAAAATCAGTCTCTCACCACTTTTTCCTCCCACTTCACTGTCCCCATTTGATCTCAACATTGTGGTGCCTGGCCACGGTTGATGGGCTCAGCAAGCACTTGTCACTCAAACTTGAAGGTCAAATCAGATGCCTCTCTCCCTCACCCAGGATGGTAGGGCATGGGGATTAAAGATTTAGGTCCTGAAGGTAGACAGATGTGGGTTTCAAGGCCAGTTTGAATTCCTATTAGTTGTGCAACCTAAAGCAAAACACTTCCCTCGCAACTACTCCATGGGATTCATATAAGAACTATCAGGTTGCTGGAAGCTTAAAAAAGATGAAAAATGCAAAGCCACGGGCAGAGTATTTCAAATACAGTAAGTCCTCAACAAGCAGGGCTCTTATTACATTCTTTATCCCATCTCCACCCGTGCTGCCCCTGGCCTGGTTCAAGGCTCTCCCTCTCTCTCCTTCACTAAGGGTCAGCCCATCCTCCACCATGTCATGAAAATCTGAGCATATGGTGGGTTGGATTACTGGTCCCAATTCCTACTCCACTTTTTCAGGATTAGTCATCCACACCTTTTGCCTTGTAACTTTGCAGTGCCTCCCACTGTGGATGAAGTATACTTCCCCGTGCCACTGATTGTGTTAAGTGTTTTTAATTGTGGTAAAATACACACAAAATTTGCTTTGGCTCAGCAGTAAAAAGTCCACCTGCCAATGCAGGAGACGAGGGTTCTATCCCTGGATGGGGAAGACCCCCTGGAGAAGGCAATGGCAACCCACTCCAGTGTTCTTGCCTGGAGAATCCCAGGGATGGGGGAGCCTGGTGGGCTGCCGTCTATGGGGTCGCACAGAGTCGGACATGACTGAAGCGACTTAGCAGCAGCAGCAGCAGCAGCAGCAGCATTCTTGCCTGGGAAATCCCATGGACAGAGGATTTACAGTTCTTGGGGCTGCAAAAAGAGTTGGACATGACTTGACTTAGCGACTAAAACAACAAGCAACACAATTTATTCCCTTTTCCCTCTCCGAGCTGCTACCAATATTGGCTGCGAATAGCTTTCACTTCCACCCTTCTCTGGAGAATTGCCATTGGCTAAACTGGACCTGTCAGTTGTGGCCAGTGACTGACAAGGGAGGGATCTAGCAAAGGGCCTGAAGATGGGACCAACCAAGGGCTGTTCTCTTTGCCTCTGCACTGAACCAGGTTGAAGTTTATCTCCAGCTAACACCACACTCAGACTTAACTTTCTTCATCTGCTTTATCATGTTTCTCTAACTTCCCTTCTCCTGAGTGCAGTCTCCTGGTAAAATAGAAACTCCCAGGAGCAATAATACATGGTTGCTGTCTTCAGCCACTGAGGTTTTTTGTTTTTTAAACTTTTTATTTTGTATCGGAGTATAGCCAATAAACCATGTTGTGATAGTTGCAGGTGGACAGCAAAGCGACTCAGCCATACATATACATGTATCCATTCTCCCCTAAACCACCCCCTTCTCCCATCCAGGCTGCTATAACATTGACATAACTGGACATAACACTGAGCAGAGTTCCATGTGTTATACAACAGGTCCTTGTTGGTTCTCCATTTTAAATATAGCAGCATGTACATGTCCATCCCAAACTCCCTAACTATCCCTTCCTCCCATCCTTCCCATCACACCCTGAAATGCCATGTGAACAGCATGTTCCAGACAGTTTGCTTACTCTTCACCTTGAATCCTGCAATGAAGACACAGCAGACTTGAACCGCCCAGTCAAACCCAGTCAAGGTTAACTAAAAGTCAGGTGACCTGTAACCAGAAAAACAAAAAGGTTGGGATTATTTGTTATGCAGCAAAAACTAACTGATGCAAAGCCTGTTATTCCCTATTCCGGCCTCATGCTCTTCATACTCTAAGCCCTCCCAGCCTCCAGGCACGAGGACTTCACGTCATAGCCCAGATCTGTGTTTCAGACTAACCCTTGTGGGTGGAGTGTGGGCTGAAGAGGCCAGGCTACAGGCAGAAGCATGAGGAGGAAGCTGGGACAATGATCCAAGTAAATGTTGAGGAGGCACAAACTAGGGAGGGTCTGGTTAGTATGCAATTCATCTTTGACTTGTTTCAGGATGTTGCAGACCCACAGAGCTGAGGCAGGGGCCCCTGACAACTACTCCCCTGCAACTCCACCCCTGTCCAAAGACCTCCTTCCCTGGGTGCATTAAATGTGTACTTCCGGAATAGAGATGGAATCTCTTAGTTTAAGAGAGCTCATTTGAGTCAGTTCTAATAAGGTGGATTAAACTGGAGCCTATTTTACAGAGTGAAGTAAGTCAAAAAGAGAAACACCAATACAGTATATTAATGCATATACATGGAATTTAGAAAGATAGTAACAATGACCCTATATGCAAGACAGCAAAAGAGACACAGATGTAAAGAGTAGACTTTTGCACTATGTGAGAGAAGACAAGGGTGGGATGATTTGAGAGAATAGCATTGAAACATGTATATTACCATAAGTAAAATAGATGACCAGTGCAAGTTCGATGCATGAAGCAGAGCACTCAAAGCTGGTGCTCTGGGACAATCCAGAGGGATGGGGTGGGGAGGGAGTTGGGGGGCGGTTCAGGATGGGGAACACATGTGCACCCGTGAACCACCACAATATTGTAAGCTAATTAATTTTTTTTTAAAAGAGAGAGTTCTTGATAACCCATCTTGTCCATGCCTCATGTCTGGCTTCTTTTATCACAAGAGCACCAGCCAGGTTGGTTGCCACATTTAAGATGGGGTACAGCGGGTGGAAGGACCAAATGACCCTGGAACCCTGACGGATGCAATGCTGTCTGTCACATCAGCCTGCCCTGCTGACGTGTGGTTCAAAGGACCAGAGCTGAGGTTTGAGCAAAGGAGTCCTACAAGCAGAAGGTGGCTGGGGTCAATCACACACATGATCTATTGAAGAGACAAAACCAAACACATGTGCCTCGGCACTGCTGCAGCTTGACTGCTCACCTCTGAACAGCCCTGGGCTTTAGCTGCGTTTCTTGGACAAACCATGTGTGGGGCCAGAATGAGATCAGGATTGGTAACACCAGTGGACGGCCAATTGAGCCACGACCCAGCTGTCAGACCAGAAGTGGCAGAATCATGACTTGGTCTTTCTACCCATTTCTATTTATGGTACTCTAGTTTATTTGACCACATAAGTCATTTAATTCATGACTAACATGTTACTGACATTCTTACTACCTGTATTTAGTACATCTTATAAATTTTTTCTTAGTCTCACAAGCTCATTCATGGTATATACTCATATGCTCTAAGTTTTATCCCTGTTGCATAAGCTTCTAGTTGAGGTACTATCTATGGCAAATACTTCTCAGGACATTCATCCTTTTTTTTTTTTTTTTTTTTTTTTGGCCACACAGCACAGCATGCAGGATCTTAAATCCTCAAGCAAGGTTTCAAACCCACGCGCCCTGCAGTGGAAGCACAGAGTCCTAACCACTGAATTGCCAGGAAATTCCTGAGGAAGTTCACCCAGCTTTTTTGCTTTTCCTGTCCTTTACAGAAGAATTACATACTCTCAAGTAACACAGTAAATACATATTATGCTTTTCAAACCACTCACTTCCCTGTAACTCCACCACCTACACACTAGTCCAAGCCACCACCATCTTTCACCCAGTCAGCCTCTTAACTGCATCACCTTGCTGCCACACTGACCACCTACATGGCAACTAGAGGGTGGCTTTTCTGAAAGAGAAATATCTTCCCACTCAACATGGGCTGTAAAGTCTAAACTCCTAAGCTGTGTTGGTCTACTGTGATGCAGCCATATCTATCCCTTTGCTCACTTCATGACTCACCATTAGTTCAGTTCAGTTCAGTTGCTCAGTCGTGTATGACTTTGCGACCCCATGAATCCCGGCATGCCAGGCTTCCCTGTCCATCACCAACTCCCGGAGTTTACTTAAACTCATGTCCATCGAGTCGGTGATGCCATCCAGCCATCTCATCCTCTGCCATCCCCTTCTCCTCCTGCCCCCAATCCCTCCCAGCATCAGGGTCTTTCCCAATGAGTCAACTCTTCGCATGAGGTGGCCAAAGTATTGGAGTTTCAGCTTTAGCATCATTCCTTCCAAAGAAATCCCAGGGCTAATCTCTTTTAGGATGGACTGGTTGGATCTCCTTGCAGTCCAAGGGACTCTCAAGAGTCTTCTCCAACACCACAGTTCAAAAGCATCAATTCTTCGGTGCTCAGCTTTCTTTATAGTCCAACTCTCACATCCATACATGACCACAGGAAAAACCATAGCCTTGACTAGATGGACCTTTGTTGGAAAAGTAATGTCTCTGCTTTTGAATATGCTATCTAGGTTGGTCATAACTTTTCTTCCAAAGAGTAAGTGTCTTTTAATTTCATGACTGCAATCACCATCTGCAGTGATTTTGGTGTGAAGTCACTCAGTCGTGTCCGACTCTTTGCAACCCCATGGACTGTAGCCTACCAGGCTCCTCCCTCCATGGGATTCTCCAGGCAAGAGTACTGGAGTGGGTTGCCATTTCCTTCTCCAGGGGATCTTCCTGACCCAGGGATCGAACCTGGGTTTCCCACATTCCAGGCAGATGCTTTAACCTCTAAGCCACCGAAGCAGTGATTTTGGAGCTCCCAAAAATAAAGTCTGACACTGTTTCCACTGTTTCCCCATCTATTTCCCATGAAGTGATGGGACCAGATGCCATGATCTTAGTTTTCTGAATGTTGAGCTTTAAGCCAATTTTTTCACTCTCCTCTTTCACTTTCATCAAAAGGCTCTTTGGTTCTTCTTTGCTTTCTGCCATAAGGGTGGTGTCATCTGCATATCTGAGGTTATTGATATTTCTCCCGGCAATCTTGATTCCAGCTTGTGCTTCCTCCAGCCCAGCGTTTCTCATGATGTACTCTGCATAGAAGTTAAATAAGCATATTGAGTGCAGCACTTTCACAGCATCATCTTTTAGGATTTGAAATAGCTCAACTGGGATTCCATCACCTCCACTAGCTTTGTTCATAGTGATGCTTCATAAGGCCCACTTGACTTCACACTCCAGGATGGATGGCTCTAAGTGAGTGATTACACCATCTTGATTATCTGGGTCAAGAAGATCTTTTGTATAGTTCTTCTGTGTATTCTTGCCATCTCTTCTTAATATCTCCTGCCTCTGTTAGGTCCATACCATTTCTGTCCTTTATTGAGCCCATCTTTGCATGAAATGTTCCCTTGGTATCTCTAATTTTCTTGAAGAGATCTCTGGTCTTTCCCATTCTATTATTTTCCTCTATCTCTTTGCACTGATCACTGAGGAAGGCTTTCTTATCTTTCCTTGCTCTTCTTTGGAACTCTGCATTCAAATGGGTATATCTTTCTTTTTCTCCTTTGCCTTTAGTTTCTCTTCTTTTCACAGCTATTTGTAAGGCCTCTTCAGAGAAGCATTTTGCCTTTTTGCATCTCTTTTTCTTGGGGATGATCTTGATCATGGCCTCCTTTACAATGTCATGAACCTCAGTCCATAGCTCTTCGTGCACTCTGTCTGTCAGATCTAATCCCTTGAATTTATTTGTCACTTCCACTGTATAATCGTAAGGGATTTGATTTAGGTCATATCTGAATGGTCTGTTGGTTTTCCCTACTTTCTTCAATATAAGTCTGAATTTGGCAATAAGGAGTTCATGATCTGAGCCACAGTCAGCTCCTGGTCTTGTTTTTGCTGACTGTATAGAGCTTCTTCACCTTTGGCTCCAAAGAATATAATCAGTCTGATTTTGTTGTTGACCATCTGGTGATGTTCATGTGTAGAGTCTTCTCTTGTGTTGTTGGAAGAGGGTGTTTGCTATGACCAGTGCATTCTCTTGTCAAATTAGCCTTTGACCTGCTTCATTCCGTATTCCAAGGCCAAATTTGCCTGTTACCCCAGGTGTTTCTTGACTTCCTACTTTTGCATTCCAGTCCCCTGTAATGAAAAGGACATTTTTGGGGGGTGTTAGTTCTAAAAGGTCTTGTAGGTCTTCATAAAACCATTCAACTTCAGCTTCTTCAGTATTACTGGTTGGGGCATAGGCTTGGATTACCGTGATATTGACTGGTTTGCCTTGGAAACAAACAGAGATCATTCTGTTGTTTTTGAGATTGCATCCAAGTACTGTATTTCAGACTCTTTTGTTGACCATGATGGCTACTCCGTTTCTCCTAAGGGATTCCTGCCCACAGTAGTAGATATAATGGGCATCTGAGTTAAATTCACCCATTCCAGTCCATTTTAGTTCGCTGATTCCTAGAATGTCAACATTCACTCTTTCCATCTCCTGTTTGACCACTTCCAATTTGCCTTGATTCAGGGACCTAACATTCCAGGTTCCTATGCAATATTGCTCTTTACAGCATCAGACCTTGCTTCTACCACTAGTCACATCCACAGCTGGGTATTGTTTGTGTTTTGGCTCCAACCCTTCATTCTTTCTGGAGTTATTTCTCCACTGATCTCCAATAGCATATTGGGCACCTACCGACCTGAGGAGTTCCTCTTTCAGTATCCTATCATTTTGCCTTTTCATACTGTTCATGGGGTTCTCAAGGCAAGAATACTGAAGTGGTTTGCAATTCCCTTCTCCAGTAGACCACATTCTGTCAGACCTCTCCACCATGACCCGCCCATCTTGGGTGGCCCCACACGGCATGGCTTAGTTTCATTGAGTTAGACAAGGCTGTGGTCCATGTGATCAGACTGCCTAGTTTTCTGTGATTATGGTTTCAGTGTGTCTGCCCTCTGATGCCCTCTCGCAGCACCTACCATCTTATTTGGGTTTCTCTTACCTTGGATGTGGGGTATCTCTTCACGACTGCTCCAGCAAAGAACAGCCACTGCTCCTTACCTTGGACAAGGGGTATCTCACGGCCACCCCTCCTGACCTTGAACGTGGAGCAGCTCCTCTCAGCCCTCCTGCACCCACACAGCAGCCACTCAACACCATTCCTGCCTAGAAGGAGCTCCTTTCCACATACCTGCTCAACTCCTACACTACAACTCAGAACCAGCCCATGATTAGTCTTATGTGTCAACTTGGCTGGGTTAAGGGATACAGACAACTGATAAAACATCACTTCTGGGTGTGTCTGGAAGGGTGTATCTGGGAGACATTAGCATTTGAGTAGGTAGATTAAGTAAACAGATCCCCCCTAACCCACTTGGGCAGACCCCAGCTAAACCACTAGAGGACCTGAATGAAACAAAAAGTTTCATTCAGAAGAGTGAATTCTCTCTCTCTTTTGGAACTGGGATGTCCATCTTCTGGACATCTCCTGGACATCAGAGCTTCTGGGTCTCAGGTGTTTGGACTCCAGGATCTACACCAGCAACCCTTCAGTTCAGGTCTTAAGCCTCAATCTGATTTACACCACTGGTTTTCCTGATTCTCCAGTTTGCAAATAGCAGACTGTGGGATATCTCAGCCTCCGTAGCCACATGAGCCAACTCCTATGATAAATCTCCTGTTATATATACCTATATAAATATATCCTGTTGGTTCTGTTTCTCTGGAGAGCCCTGATTAATATACACCCTCTGGGGACCATTTTTTTTATTCTCTCCCCACTAAATATTTGGAAAGGAAAAAAAGGAAGGAGAGAGTCAGAGGGAGGGAAGGGAAGTTGAAGGGAGAGAAGGAAGAAGGGATGAGAGCTATAGGTACAATATAAGGGGCTAACTCCAGATATAATAATTGTCCTGCCCCTCTAGGCACTTAAACAAAAGACTGAATGATGTCCAGGGGAAAACAACTGAAGAAATGATTCAAATACAAAATGTACAGTTGGATCATCTACAATCAATGATCCTTGATCTTCCTTTGACCTCCGGGTGTTCCAGTTATCTCTTGATGCAAAACTACCTCAAGAGTTAGTGCCCTAAAATGACAATCATTTTATTATGTCTCATGATTTTATGGCAAGGTTCATCTGGGCTATTTTTCTGCCCTTCGTGGCATCAACCATAGTCACTTGGTGGTATTCACTCAGCTGGGTTGATCTGGAGGGCCCAAAATGGCATCTCTCACATGTCTGGACCTTGGCAAGGATTAGAGGGCAGGGCTCTGCTGGGTGCCTCTCTTTCTTCAAGTAGACTCAGGGCCTAGTCATAAAGTATGCCCTGAGTGTAGTCAGATTTCTTAGATGGCAGCTCAGGCTCCTGGAGACCAAGGTGGAAGCCGCCAGTCCTTGTAAAAACTAAACCCAGAACTGGCATAGCATCAATTCTTCCATACTGTTCTGTTGATCAAAATAATCAGAAGCCAGCCCAGATTCAAGAGAAGAAACAGACTCCATCTCTTGACGAGTGTCATGTCAAAAAATCTCACAAGTATCCTGAAACCCTAGCATAGAACTGATCATCACACCTCCAGAAAGACCAAGACTGGGAATCTCTAGAAGAAAAAAAAACAGCTCCTGAATCCCTGATCCACAGTGAGAGATAATATATGTTTACTATTGTTTATAGTCACTTAGTTTGGGGGTAATTTGTTACACAGCAATAATTAAGAACATGTATACCTTCTCTAAACTGTCCTGTCCAAGACTGGGTTCTGGTGGGCGCAAACCTAGGACTGAAACTGTGATGTATTTCAGACTAGGAACTTAAAGATTCAGAAAGTTATCAGACCAAATCTTCAAAAGCTGCTATCACGGGGACAATTCTCATTCGTGTATTCATTTAATCAGATTTCTGAGTACCCACCAGGTGTCGCAAAATGCTAGAGACAAAAGGATGGGTGAAAACAGACCTAATCTCCCAAACTACAGGCCTCTCTAAGACTGTCCCATTCTGGTCCAGTCCTGCTCTGCCCAGGCTGGAAAGTCACCCCCAAAGTAGCCGCAGTCAGATCAAAGTGGGCTCCGTGCAGCTTTGATTCTTCACAGCCCCTGTCTAAACCTGTCTTGCACTCTGTTCTTCATTCTGCCCCCTGGCTTCTGGCCCCTGGTACCATTTCTTGTCATGTGGCCCACTGCTTGGACTTCTAACTCTCTGACTTCTGGCTTCGCTCGTAAATTCAAGCCCCAAGCCAGATCCAGGTGTTACAGCCGTGACCTCGGCATCAGTACCACGAGCCCACCCCCGGAAGTCCACACCAGTCTGGAAGTAGTTCCGGCCTCTCTCTCCCCTGCGCTTCTGCACACCAGTTTGTGCCTTAGATGAACACTGAGTTATTTTGAGATGGGCTGACTCTTTGCTTCCCTTCGGGCCCATGAGCCATTGTCCCCAGCCAGCGAGGCGCATCTCGGAAGCACCATCTCCTCGGGCTCTTTTTCCTGCTCTGTCTGGATTGGGCTCATTTACTAAAAATTAGTTGGGAATGAAAAAAGCTCCTAGTTTATTAGCGTGCTATTATTCCCCTCCTGCCATCCCCCTGCAGCATGATGGATTGCCTGGTGAGGGGACGCAGCCCCAGCCTGGGAGTCAGCAAGCTCGGCGCGGTCCCCGGCGCAGACAGATGGGGAGGCCGAGTCCTGACCATGATTGATTAGCTCCGCAAAGCCTGTTGAGCGGAGTTCCATCAAGATTGATGCTTTCTCCTCATAACAGCATTTCCAAAAAGTTTCTATTACATTTTGATTATGTTTATAGCATCTCGCTGGTCCGGGGGAAGATGCAATCTTGTTCCCAGTGTGTGTCTACGTGGGCCGTTCACAGGGCCTCGAACGGCCCTGTCTGCCTGGTATCTGCCGAGGAGCCTCTCCTTTGCTGGGCAACGCAAAGGACCTCCGTGGCCTCCCAAGATCAAGTTGCAGGAAGCCAGTGGCCACTCACCTGGGGCCCAAAGTCCACTGGCATGGCAGCTCTGCTTCCCCAGGGCAAACCTCACGGGTGTTCTGAGGCCACGGCCTGAAGGTAGAGAGGAAACCCGAGAGCAGAGGTGTTTGCGGAGACATGCAGGGTATTGAGGAAGGAGAGGGCAGGCCCCATTCGTCTCCCTGGTCCTGTGTACAGTACAAGGCCTGTGTACAAGTGTCCGGTAAACTCCATATTTAAATATTTAGGGTGTGTGTCTGTGTGTGTGTGTATCACAGCTTATCCCACAAGAGATTTGAGTGATGTACAGGACCTGGTGGAAAACGAATAAGAATTAGGACCAGGGAAATGCAAATCAGCCAAAAATGTTAAGACTAACAGGAAAAAACAAAATATGTATGCAGCAATTATATATATTTTTAATTTGGTACCTATACGTGATGATAGATGTATGCTAAATTTGTGATCATCACTTTATGATGTATGTAAGTCAAATCACTATTCTGTATACCTTAAACTTATACCGTGCTGTTTGTTGACTGTATTTCAATAAAAGTGGAAGGAAAAATAATATATATATTTGATACATATTAAATATATATACATATTTTTGATATATATGTTTGATATATATATCAAGTGTGTGTGTGTGTGTGTGTAGGTATGTGAGTGTGTATGGGCTTCCCAGGTAAAGAACCCACCTGCCAATGCAGGTAGAAGTAAGAGATGTGGGTTTGATCCTGGGTTGGAAGGATCCCTGGAAGGAGGGCCCAGCAACCCACTCCAGTGTTCTTGCCTTCGTAATCCCATGGACAGAGGAGCCTAGTGGGCTATGGTCCATAAGGTTCGTCCATAAGGACGAATGAAGTAACTTACATATATCAAGTAAGAGCTCACAATCTTGGGACTTCCCAGGTGGTCCAGTGACTAAGACTCCATGCTCCCAATGCAGGGAACCCAGGTTCAATCCCTGGTCAGGGAACTAGGTCTTCCATGCCACAACTAAGACCCAGGGCAGCCAAATAAATAAATGATCCCAGTCTTTATGCTTGGACATTTAATTTGGCCTAAATTTCCATATAGTCAAAGAGAAAAAAGGAAACAAAACCAGTTACTTAGGTCTTACTGTCATTAATGAAAAAATAAAAACAAGTCAGTTCCTCAAGGGACTCTTCGAGTTTCTTCAGCTGTGATTCAAAAGGAAATTTCATATTAGAGTGCTCTTAATTAGAGATTGTGAGAACAGTGTTAAGCCAGTTAAAAGGTTCCTCAGCCTGACACTGTTAATGTTTTGGCATGGATCATTTTTGTTATTGTGGGGGGAGGCGGGGTGGGTGTCTGTCCTGTACATTATATGGTGGTGCCCTCCAACTACTAAGTGCCTGTAGTACCTCCTCCCAGTTGAGACCACTGAAATGTCTCCAGACATTGTCAAATGTCCCCGGGGGTAGAGTACCCAGATTTAGTAAAATAGAAATTCAGGATGCCTACTAAAATCTGAACTTCTGATAAACAACAAATAATATTTAAGTGTAAGTATGTCCCATACAATATATGGAACATACTTATACTAAAAAATTATTCATTTTTATCTGAAATTCAAATATAACTGAGAATCCTGTGTTTCATCAAGTAATCCCCTGACGAGCAACAATGTTCAATGGGAAGAAAATCCTCAGGAAACTTCCTGACATGGTACACTGCAAGATGCCTGTTCCCTACACTAGATTTTTTTTAGTGTTATAGTAGTGAAAATTGATGCTTTTGAACTGTGGTGTTGGAGAAGACTCTTGAGAGTCCCCTGGACTGCAAGGAGATCCAACCAGTCCATCCTAAAGGAAATCAGTCCTGAATATTCATTGGAAGGACTGATGCTAAAGCTGAAACTTCAATACTTTGGCCACCTGATGTGAAGAATTGATTCATTAGAAAAGACCCTGATGTTGGGAAAGATTGAAGGCAAGAGGAGAAGAGGACCACAGAGGATGAGATGGTTGGATGGCATCACCGACTCAATGGACATGAGTTTGAGTAAGCTCCAGGAGTTGGTGATTAACAGGGAAGCCTGGCATGCTGCAGTCCATGGGATCGCAAAGAGTCAGACACGACTGAGCAACTGATCTAACTGAGTAGTGAAAATGTGGGGATTTTTTCCACTGCTTCTATTTATTTACACGTAACCATCAGGGTTGCTTTTTACTATTAACTTATTTATTTTTGACTGCACGGCGTCTTCCTTGCTGTGCACAGGCTTTCTCTAGTTGCTGTGAGCCAGTGCTAACTCTTTGTTCGAGTGCGAGGGCTTCTCATTGTGGTGGCTTCTCTTGTTACAGAGCGTGGGCGCTGGAGCCCATGCTCTGGCAGTTGTGGAGCATGGGCTTCGTTGCTCTGTGGCAAGTGGGATCTTCCAGGATCAGGGATCAAACCTGCGTCCTCTGCATTGGTTCCTGACAGTCCCCCACTGGACCTTCAGGGAAGTCCCTGTAACTAGCAGTTTATCTTGCTTCATATCTTTTTTACCTGTGAAAATCCATGGTGAAATATCTTGCAAATAAGTTACACACATTTATTCACCACCACCTCCCCAAAAAATAAATAAATAAACCTCTGATTGATAACCGCTGTGTCAATGCCCACAAAATAGCCCATCCAGTAATAGTGTCACAGGGTTCCAGAAGGCTGTTTCTTGTAGCATCCATGCAAGGATTCAAGAAGATAACTCTATAATAAAATTTTCAAAAAGTAATTCTTCAGAGATCTAAATAATATCATCCTTCCTCACCATTTTCTGCTTGATGTAAAGTTAAAACCTAGAGATACTTGACTACAACCTGCTCCTTGCCTATCTGCCCAGAATCCCTTTGCAAAAAGGCAGGCAGGTGAGTTTACCTGCTGACCCTGAAAGACCCCATGTTGACTTCCTGTGACCACTGGGATTATCAAATAGACTCAAGCCATCTTTCGCTGTCTGGGGAGACCTTACAAATAGCTGTGAAAAGAAGAGAAGTGAAAAGCAAAGGAGAAAAGGAAAGATATAAGCATCTGAATGCAGAGTTCCAAAGAATAGCAAGGAGAAATAAGAAAGCTTTCCTCAGCAATAGATGCAAAGAAATAGAGGAAAACAACAGAATGGGAAAGACTAGCGATCTCTTCAAGGAAATTAGAGATACCCAGGGAACATTTCATGCAAAGACGGGCTCAATAAAGGACAGAAATGGTATGGACCTAACAGAAGCAGAAGATATTAAGAAGAGGTGGCAAGAATACACAGAAGAACTGTACAAAA